>JBBDGP010001324.1:4887500-5087500 GCA_037952835.1 Lithobates septentrionalis | reverse complement strand
TAAGCAAGTAGTTAAAAAAAATTTCAGTCCTCAGCGCCAAGGGCTAATAGGTTCAAAGCAACCATTTCAAGAATCTGCCTTATATGGTGCAGGAATATCTAGGGGCAAGAGCAGACTTGGAGACCTTTCCAACAGAGCATCCACTGGATTACTTGGTTTTGAGGATGGACCACTGGCCAGAACTTGCTTAATATGCAATTGAGCTACTGGCCTGTCCTGCATCCTGCGTGCTTTCTGAATGGACATTCAGTGTTGCTGCAGGGTTTGTAAAGGATCAAAGTGTGTGCCTGTCCACAGACTCCCTTGATAGGCTCACATTTATAAAAATGAATCAGTCCTGGATCAGTAGCTATCAAGCCTCTGATGCTAATGTAACTGATTACATTTTCTAGGGATCTGGGATCCCTTGAAGACTGCCTATGCTGCCTATCCTATTCCTCCTGAATCTTGATGATGCTAGCTTCCAACAAAATTTTTGGGTTAGGGCACCACCAACACCCAAGGCCCAATTTTTCTGCCCCTGTTTAACAGGGGCATGTAATTTCAATTTTTGAACTAATTTTTAACAGCAGGGCCTGTCCCTGCACCCATCAAGAGTAACTGTGAGGGGTTACAGTGCTTTGGCACCACCAACACCCAAGGCCCAATTTTTTATGCACCTGTTTGCCTGGGGCATGTAATTAAAATGTTTTAAATATTTAACAACAGGGCCCATTCCTGCACCCAACAAGAGTAACTGTGAGGAGGAGTTACAGTGTTCAGGCACCACCAAAACCCAAGGCCCAATTTTTTTGCAGAGTATATAGTGCAGTCCGTATAGTATATATACTGCAGTTCAGAGTATATAGTGAAGTCATTGTAGTATATATAATACAGTGCAGGGTATATAGTGCAGTGCAAAGTATATAATATAGTGTTTTGAAGTGGTTAAGGGGAACCCTATGACAGAATTAAGAAAAAACGGCATACCCCCCCAGTCATACCAGGCCTGGGGTCCCCCCAAAATCTATACCAGTCCCTTGTCTGAGCAAGCAGCCTGGCAGGACTAGAAAGGGGGGATGAGTGAGCACCCCCCTTCTGAACCATACCAGGCCACATGCCCTCAACATGGGGAGGGTGCTTTGGGGTCCACCCCAAAGCACCTTGTCCCCATGTTGATGGGGACAAGGGCCTCGTCCAAACAACCCTGGCCCAGTGGTTGTGGGGGTATGCGGGTGGAGAGCATAACAAGGGGGCCCCAAGATCCTGGCACCCCTATGTGAATGGGTAGGGGTACATTGTACCCGTACCCATTCACCAAAAAAAGTGTCAAGAATTAAAAACAACAAAAGACAGATTTTGACAATTCCTTTATTAAAAAAAAAAGTGTCCCACAATGTCATCCATCTTCAATCATGCCGCCCGACTGACCCAAAAAATAGACAAAAGAAACCCTCCGATTTGATGGGAGGCGCCCCACTGACTTCTGTCTCTTGTCTGTGACAGCTGTTATATAGGCAAGGGCGGGGCCGCCTGGTGACATTACCGAGTGACCCCGCCCCTTCTGATGTCATGTGCCTTCAGAGGGGGATGGGGTCACCCGGTTATATCAGCGGGTGTCCCCGCCCTTGTCTATATAACAGATGTCACAGCGAAAAGGCAGCAGTTGTCGGGAGCCCACCCATGGAGGGGGAGTATTTTCATTTTTTTTTCTATTTTTCGGGTCTGTCAGGCGGTGTGATTAAAGAAGGATGGACATCGCGGGACACTTTTTTTAACTAAAGGAATTGTCAAAAACTGTCTTTTGTGGCTTTTACTTTTTGACACTTGTTTTGGTGAATGGGTAGGGGTACAGTGTACCCCATACCTATTCACATAGGAGGGGTGGAATATAGGGACCCCCTTGTTAAAGGGGGCTTTCAGATTCTGATAAGACCCCCACCCGCAGACCTCCACAACCACCGGGCCAGGGTTGGGGGGATGAGGCCCTTGTCCTCATCAACATGGGGACAAGGTTCTTTGGGTGGGACCTGGTATGGTTCAGGAGGGGGGGTGCTCACTCGCCCCCCATCCTGCTCTCCAGGCTGCATACTCAGATAAGGGTCTGGTATGGATTTTGGGGGGGACCCCCACGCCATTTTTTTTTAAATTTTGGAGTGGAGTTTCCTTTAAAATTCATACCAGACCCGAAGGGCCTGGCATGGACTTAGGGGAAACCACGGCAATTTTTTCCTTGATTTTTATCTATATTGGCAGGAGCCAGCAATACATTACAGCCGCGAGCAATTTTAAATGCTATTTAAATACCCAGCGATATTCAGTTTGCTGAAAGGTTTTAGAGACTGTGTCTATGTGAAACCTTTTGTATTTTCACACTTAACACCTTGGCTCTCAAAGAGCCTAATGAAGAGCTTGAAATTCATACCATTCTATGATAAGTCCCCAGGTTACAGTTTCATTTGTCATTATCTGTGATATTATTTTATAATATTAACTCAATTTATTACGGGTGGTTGTCCTTTATTTGATGTTAGTTAAGGTAATTTGATGACATTCCATTAATTATATTTTATGTTATGGACCATTGTGTCATTTGATACTTCTGATGTCAATTTGTAGTTATTACATTTATAAATTAGTGTCTACATGCCTGCACTTCGTGTTGGCTGGTGGTGGCCGCTTATATGTTTATCTCACATGGATGTTTTTTTTTTTATTCTCTTTTTGAACATTGATTTTTATTTTTAACTTTCTATTATTTGATTATATTTTTTATTTATTTTGTGCCCAATTTTTTGTGAAGCTGTTGTGATAAGGCCTCATGCACACTGCTGCTAGTAAACTCACTTTTTTGTTTGGGCATTTTTTTTTATAACTGCCCTCCATGTTATCCTATGTGTCCATGCACACATGGAAGTTTTCAGCAGTTTATCAGCAGAGGAGTTTGTGGGATGTTGTCTGAACACTCTAAAATTGCATTTAAGAGTAGTTCTTCTGACCACAAAAAAATGCTTAACGCTGAGAAACGCGCATACATGCACATGAACTCTAGGCACATTTGGCACTTCAGCATTTGTTTATTTATTCTGGCCAATTAAATAAACTCCTAAACTCCAAACTCTGTTAAACTCTGCTAAACTCACGTAGACTGTTTTGAAAAAATGCAGTTTAAGTGAGTTTATAATACTGATTTCCTCCTGTCAGGATAAACAGCGTTTAGAAGAAGTAGACTTTGAATGATGAAACGCGTAAGACGGAGCCATGCATACATGTCACTTCCAGGTATGATAGACGATAGCCAAGCCTGTGGAATGCAGCTGGAGCGCACACCGCATGTGAATCACCACGGCTCTCAGACTATTTGTTACCCTCATGGCTGTAGATATTCTGGGAAGTTTCCTACTGTGTATGGAACTTTGGTTTTATTTTGCTTGTTTTAATCAATCTTTAATCTTTAATAAAAACCATTTCTGAGTTTTCGAATACTACACTATGGGAGCCCATATCTCATTTTTTGCATGAGATCTAACCACTGAAAGTAACATTAGGAACCATCTAATACTGGATATTGGAGAGTGATAACGAAGAGCTTGGAGGGATCCTGTCTGATTGACCAGTTTTGGAAGGACCACCCTGACCTAAGCAGCAAGTTTATCCTATATGCGAGATACCCCTGCAGGGGTGAGTGGAGCTGGTGAGTGGGGACCAAGGAGGGGGAGCACAAAAGTCACCTGGATATCTCTGCATTTACAAGCACTGGTCACTTTGGAATTCCTCTTTTAAAGACTTTTTTCTAATGACTTTGACATATATATATATATATATATATATATATATATATATATATATATGTATATATATATCACATTTAACATATATTTAATATAAAGTACAGGTTTACCCCCCTAATTAGGGAGGTCAGCACATATATTCTGGCACATTTAATAAGCACAGAGTTCATGGCACTTTATTTATGGGGGTGTAATCTCATTTATTTTATTGCACTTCATTATGGGTATGGTATGTTAATAAGGGAAGTTTCACACTTACACATATTATTTATACCATTGGAGACACACCTTATGAAGAGCGATCTGGGTCTATCACCCTTTAGGATATAGGTAGCGCCACCAACCCCATTCTCTTTTTCAAAGTCTATTTCTTAGCCCCCAGTTGGGGACTTAGTAGGGGAGGCTGAAAACCTATTGGTTTGTCCTAAGCGCCGATCTATATTTGTTTTATTAGCGTTTTCTAGAAACCAGTGTGCACGAGGCCTTAGCCCCTCTAGTTAGATCAATCCTAATACATTGTCCCATGCAGCTGTTACATCTTAACCAATTAAAACAAAACCCTTTTTACACCGCAGCTGCTGGCGTTCAGACTCCTATCCAGGTGTGTTGGTCATCAAGATCTCGGCAACCCCTACTGTCCAGTGCTTTTTTGTCCATCATCTGCAGGCTTCCACATTCCATCTTTGCCTTGAACCAGGCTCCTCATTGTGGGGTTAATCACATCCGACACTGACCGTCAGGCAGCTTGCCTGCATGCATCTGGCTCACCACCATCCAGCCCGCTGTCTCGACTTGATTTGTGCTGTGACAGTCTGTGAATTCCCCTTCACATACTCTACTGTGGTCCAAGACATCCATGTAAGTTTTAGCTAATGCTTAATAAATAAACTTTTAGAATTAATGGTCTAGCTCCTTGGTCACTTGTTTGCAATAAAAAGCTGATGCGAAGCTGCGCCAGATTTTACACTCTTCGGTTTTAGTAAATATTGAGATATAAGAGATATTGGCTTACAGTGTAGGGCCAACCTTGTAGGGGAATAATTAGGTTGTTATTCTCCATCAGAACTGTGCAAATTCTTTTCAGATCTCAAAAAGAATGTGAAAAAAAACTTGTTGGCACCTGCGGTGACTGCACCCCCAGTATCCTGTCTAGGTAATCATAAGGTGGGCACACAGACATGATTGTGTGCATATTTTTGTTTCCTGTACAAGCACACTGCAATGGATAACTGACAATGTAGGTAGGGCAATAAAAAGAGAGCAACAAGGAGGGAATGTACACCCTTGATCCTGCTGATGAAGTTTGTAGCAAAGAAGCCATTGATTTTGGTAACCCCTCTTCTTTATTTTAATTTCATCAAGTGCTGGACAATGCTTGCATTGAAAAGGCCTGGATACTGTTGGCAGCTGATAATGATGCATGCCTGGACAACTGCAACCTAGCCTTTACCTGGTATATTTTGCATGCAATAATGTATAAGCTGTTCAGTGAGTTGGAGAAATACAGCAAAAACAAGAATTGATGTACAATTTCACAATGCCTGCCTCATCTCCCTCAGCTGGAAGCTGTCCTGAGTCTGACACCCTGCAATTACGTAAGCATGCAGCAAATGAACTTACCTAATTTATTAACTGTGGTCCCAAGCTGGTTTCTATTGTGTAAAGAAGCTTCTGGCAATTAATTAATTAGGCAAGCTTATCTGCTGCACATTTGATTAATTGCAGCAGTATATAGGAATGAGAGGGGGGGGGGGATTTGGTCTTGATAGAATGTTTCTGTGCACAAAACACTTGCAGCTCCCCCTGCTTCATGGTCATGAATAACATGTTTGTTGTATGGACAACAACGTAGTACACTTTTACCAGTGAAATATATAGAGACTAATAAAGGTATACATTTTATAAACATTTTCAGCTATTGTATTGGCTAGCGGTAGGTGTATAGAATAACTATATACACTAAATATGAATATTTTGCTAGTTATAAAAAATCATAGATGCTGATTGAAAAGGGTAATTTTTATTAGCACTGAACTAATAATAAAATTATTAAAAAAATGTTGGACTACCAAATATACTTGCCATTTTTTGACAAGCATGACATTTCTTTTAAAGTGGTGCATGTCAAAGCTTTAATTTTCATATCTCTGGGATGTCCATATGTAACATACACACACACACATATAAATACATTTTTTAGAATATAATTTCTAGCGTCTTTCATGTGTATGTACAACTACATGTGCATGTGCAGTTAACATTTTTTATAATTGCAAGTTTTAAATGTGCCACTCTCTATGATTCTATCGTGCACTACTGGTGTCTATACTGTCTCTACAAGTCCTACTATATCCATTTGCATCTCTGCTATGTGTACAACTGTACATGGCACCATAGCATGGTTTCTCTGCTGTAAGTATAACTACAAGGACCAGTCCACAGTCACTGTAAGCAATGCAGATACAAGTTGGGGGAAGTAGCGATCAGCTGGACAAGTGTCTATTCCACCCACAGGTCTGCCAGGAAGTGATGTGGGAAGCGTAGGTCCGTCGTGCGCGCTTCGTCCTCTGACGTCTTCAGCGACGGTGAAGCGACTTGTCCAGCTGATCGCTACTTCCCCCAACTTGTATCTGCATTGCTTACAGTGTCCCCTGGGGCAGTATCCGGGTCTCCAAACACTTTTTCTGGCAATAACTTGCACATAAGCCTTTAAAATGAGCATTTTTGATTTTTCACGTTCGTGTCCCATAGGCTTTAACGGTGTTCGCATGTTCGCACACATCTTTTGTCTGTTCGCAAGTTCTGATGCGAACCTAAATGGGGGGGTGTTCGGCTCATCCCTATCCATCGTTCCCACCTTCCTTTTCTCTTATTTCTATTTATTTTCATCTGCAAATTTATGTTTATTTTTATTTTCATGTTTTATTTTCATGTTTATTTTTATTTTCATTTTTGGTTTACAATTAATTCTTATTTCCATTCTTGTCTTCCTGATATTCCATGTTCATCTATCTCCTATTACTGCTACTATGAGACCCTTTGATTGTTTGATTACCTAAATTGTATAATATGATATGTGTACTGTATAATTCCACATGTTTCATTATCTATTGTTATGCAAGCTATTGTTTTTTTAATATTTTTAGATTCATGTTCATTTTTGTTTTATATAAGCTCATCCTGCCCCCTGTAGTGATAATCAAGACAGCCTGTCACACCAGCGCACTTGATATGTATTAGGATCACCTGTGAGCAGTTGCTATGGCACCGCATCCACACTTCCTGGCCGACCAGTCCTTAAATACCACTTCCAATATGGCCAATGACTATGCCTGACGAAGGAGCAAGCATGCTCTGAACACTCACTCCTCCCCACCCCTTCTCCAAGCGTTAGTGATGTGTATCGCCACCCTGGAGCCGTTCGGAGAGTCTAGAAGTGCTGGGAGCCACCAGCGTCAGCCAGACTACCAGCTGCCTCTCTAACTGCGAGCCGATCGCCTTCCCATAAGAGTGGATGAACCTCCTTAATGTTCCAATGCACTGATAAAGCTATGATCTTGTGAGTTCTCAATTGTCTACTTTGAAATAAATGTTTTTACATTGATGCACTTAGATTGGTGCTGCTCTCCTTTGTGTCTTTTTTCCTGCAGAGCCCCTTCTAGCTTGTTACGAGCTGGCAGCTGTCCTCATTTAGCACACCTGAGACCACCATTACATTCTTGTGCTGCACATGAACTATCCTACTTGGACGCCCTAAAGAGAGTGTTTAATTACCCACATTCTCTCTGACCAGCTGACAGCGAACATGATTTTGCAATTTTTCCTGTGTTTGAACTAATAGTTTTTGCTGTAAACTAAATTCCAGTTTATGAAAACTGTTTCACTCACTTTATTTACCTAATACCTTAGTTACCTGTAGAGTCAGCAAGTCACTGCACAAATAGTGATCAACCAATAGTTGAGGCTTTTATGTGCAGCCAATCGCAGTTCCACAAAGCTATAAACTGACATTAAAGCCTTTAATGCAGGTTTTCCCAAAGATCCCTTTAGTTAAGAAATCCCTATCACACAGATAATGTTTTACTGGTCATTTTTTTGGCCCTGAAAAGAGATTTTCTTTATATTATTAACATTACATTTGCAACAGCTTACCTTGAGATTTTTTCATATAGTAAATCATTGGAGCCGCAAGTAAACATTTCTGAGCCCTCATAAAGATCAGATTAATGAAGATTTTGCGTGGATGATTCACGGTAGGAAGTACGACTTGTTAGCTTCCATTTAGTAGTGACATCTCTGTATATTTTTTCTTTCTCTTGAATTGTAATTATTTTTATCTTTCCTATCTTTTACTGACCCTACTACTGTAATACTACCTAACCTTAAGCTAGCAGGGGCACAGGCAAATTCCATCATTTAGACTTATACAATACACAAGAACAGAATTTCTTACAGAACTTGCTGTCAAATCCCCAGTAGGTCACTTTTCCATTGTACTATTTTTAACCACTACCCATATTAGGCACTTCTAAGCCATTTTCTGCATTGTTCCAAAGTGTATTCCCATTTAAGCACCAGGCGGTCTTCTTAAATGACACATTTGAGTAGTGGATGAATAGGTTTATGGACAAAGTATAAGTAATTCTCTCTTAGTGTTAGGTTTTTATAAATAAAAGGTTTAGAAACTTGCAGGGAAATTTACTTTTAGCACAAGGGTGAATATTAATTCACTCAACTTATTCTTTGTGTTTAAAGCTATTCTTTTTATATTTTTTTAGGTTTACTGCAAAACAGAACTAGGTATTGCTTATATGGCACTAGGATTTACAAAAGTACCATCATTTGTGGACATAAGATATAATGCATAGCCAGAGGCGACTCTTTAAATAGGCAAATTAGGTGGTCGCTTAAGGCCTTGCGGCTGCCTAGTTTTCCTAACACATGTAGCGGGTGTCGCGGATCCCCATCCCGCTTGCTCTCATCACCGGCAAATGACAGGAGCGGGTCAGAGGAGGAGCTTCTGTGCCACCACCACTGTCAGCAATGGGAAAAGAGCTCTCTGTTTTTCCTACCCATTCCCCCTCCCTCCTCCTATCAGAGGAGGAGAGCAGAACAGCATGAGATAAGAGCGGCTATGTTACTGAGTGGAGAGAGAGCAGCAGAGGGCTCTTCTTTCCTCTCTCCCTCTCCTTCCTCTCCCCCTCGTGCTGCTGTACTTGGGAGCGGCGCTTGCCAGGACAGCCACCCGCTATGTTTTTTCCCCTCCTTCATATTGGCCAGGGGAAAATTCAATTAAAAAGGAGCAGAGAAGAGGATTGTGGGACGTGTAGTCCCGAGGACTGGTGGCCCCATTGTAACCCTAAGGGAGGAAACTGCAGCCCACAGCATGCCCAACTAAAGGGGAGGGAGAGAGAGCCGGGAGCCCAGGGAAGCTTTTGGGGAAGTGCAACCAGGACTCCAGAGGGAGAGGGCTGTGCTGAGAAGACATCATCAGAGAGAGAGAGAACCCCGCTTCCCTGCGCCACCAGAGGGAAAGCCACACAGCTTAGCGCCATCCCTGGTGAAGAAAGGAATGGAGTCATTGCCAGAATATAGATCTGGGTGCTACCCAGCAGAGTCCCCATGGGCAACCGAGAGTGAGCCAACTCCTGATCAGAGGAACCATTGTTGCTGTATTGCCAGGTCTGGTGAGAGGGCCAGTCGATCATCATATACTGCCATCCATAGTTACTGCAGTCTCTGACCATCTGCTGTAGTATGTCCACCGTCTCAGACCTGTCTTCTGTAGTATGTCTGCAGTCTCTGACTGTCTTTTGTAGTATGCCTGCAGTCTCTGATCGTCTCCTGTAGTATAGTAAACAATAAATGTAGCACTATGTGTAAAATTATAAATATAAAGTGCAAATCTCTAAAATAAATAAATCCTACATATAAATGAATAGTCCATAAAATGAAAAAATGAAGAAATAAAACATGAAAAACTCTTCTTGTGATCAGTGTATCCACACAATTCCCCCACAGTGATTGTTCGTCCTCAAAAGGCGTCCACACCACTACCAGTAAAAATGCGCACTCACCTCCCAGATGAGTCAAAACACATATGCGGATCTCCCCACGAGCTCTTTGCTCTCACTTCCTCTTCCAAATCAATGGTGGGTAATCCAGATGGCTCTTTTCTTAATGGTAACTCAGCTCATTAATATGCAAAGAAGCGGATCATCTCCCAGCTTGGCTCAAGATTCCATGAGTTCAGGACATGTAAATAATAAGTATAGAGACCATAGTGTTCTCCATATACAAATTTATTCAAAGCCCCCAAATAGACAAGTTGCACTTACAAAATAAAAACTTTAAAATCACATAAAAACCTCCAGAGTAGCACCGCTGTGTCCACATCCACAGTGCTTGGCTGGACATGACTATCAGCTCCTCCCTTCTAGATGCGTATTGGCCAATCACAGGCCTTCCTCAGTAGATGGGTGGGCTGATCCCTCTAATCTAATTTGTAGTGTATCGTTGCTATAGCAACCCTCCGGGCGTCGCCGCAGGTCAGTCTGCGGTGCAGAAAGAACCTCCCTCTGCCTGTGTCTCCAGGACACACACATACCAAGACCAGGAAGTGTGTGTCTCTCTCACTGCTAAATTGCAGTAAGATCTAAACCTTTCTAAGCACCCGCAGACCTACATGACAATCTCCGGTTACAATCTATCATAAGCTAAGCATAATAACATACAAAACAACTACCTATACTAACAATCTAAAATTACATAATTATGTTTAAAAATACCATATTTATTATAAACCAACAAAATTATATATATATATATATATATATATATATATATGTTACGGAACTAAATTGATTTAAAATTACTATTCAAATTTTAAATATAAACAGCGTACTTCATATGTCTATGTATATATAGGGTCACCGCTCCCATAACAAACACATAGACACATGTAAATTAAAAATATACACATATATATATATATATATATATATATATATATATATATACATACATACATACATACATACATACACACCTACATACACAAATATATATATAAAAATATTTCAAAAGTATTTAAAAAAATCTATATCCTATATAAAAAAAGCAAAAAGACAAAAACTAAGCTCATTTGTAGTGTATCGTTGCTATAACAACCATCCAGGCATCGCCACAGCTCAGTCTGCAGTGCAGAAAGAACCTCCCTCTGCCTGTATCTCCAGGACATACATATACCAAGACCAGGAAGTGTGTCACTCTCACTGCTAACTTGCAGTAAAAAAAAAAAATCTCCTATATTTCCTACAAAGTTGTGTACAAGTCATGAAGGGTTACCTAAAATCACCCATTATAGATGAAACAGTTCAGATCGAAATCAATATTGAGCCCCCTAGGTGTTAAAAACTGGGTCTCATATATCCAAGCTGATTCACGTTGGCTTAATTGTCTTATGAAATTACCCCCCCCCCCCCCTAGTGATGTTTTACCTTTTCTATGGCCCAAAACTTTAACTGACTGGCATTTCTATCTTGGACTTCCCTAAAATGTTTAGAGACACAATATTCTTTTTTTCCTTTTTTGATCATGTTGATGTGCTCTCGCGCCCTAACCAGCAGAGGTCTAGATGTTCAACCTACATACTGGAGTTTGCATGAACACTCCAACATATATACAACCCCTTCAGAAGAACATGTGATGAAATCTTTTATCTTGTGTACTTTACCCGTGGCCACAAATTCACATTTCTTTTTTGGATTACTTCCTTTAGTTGTTCTGCAGGCCAAACACTTCCCACAGGCATAAAAGCCGGTGAGGAAGGGAGTTAAGGTCCCTACAGTATTATTATGTTTGTTGGGGGGGATCTAGGCTCCCGGGGCTAAAATGTCTCTTAAGTTGGGTGCTTTTTTGTATACAAATGAGGGGTGCTTAGGCAGAACACCACCCAATAATGTATCTCGTAATAATACACTCCAGTGTCTCCTAATAATATTCTCAGTTTTATTCTTTTGAATATTATAACTCAACACAATCCTGTATTCATCTCCCTCCTTCTTAGGTACCTTTTCTTTAGTAATTAGTAACTCATTTCTGTCCATATTTCTCACCTCTTCTAGTTGTCTCTTCACTAATTCACTATCATAACCTTTTTGTAAAAATTTCTCCTCAAAAATAGCAGCTTGTTCCTCAAAATCCTCCACCTTGGAGCAATTCCTTTTGAGTCTAACAAACTGACCCCAGGGTATATTCAACAACCAGGGTCGATGATGACAACTATCAATGGCTATATAGCCATTTCTATCCATTGGCTTACTATAATTTTTTGTGAAGATCTTCCCCTCTTGTACATATATTTATACACCCAGGAATACCATTCTGCTTCTATCATAGTTCCAAGTTAATTTGATATTCTTCTCATTTGGGTTCAATCTATCCATGAAGGAGTGGAGACTAGACTCATCTCCTCTCCAAATCAAGAACAGGTCATCTATAAATCTATAGTAACCTATCAGTTCTTCTGGTTTATCTTCAAAAACTGCTTTTGACTCCCATTGTGCTAAAAACAAGTTAGCCACACTTGGGGCAAAACAAGCGCCCATGGCTACACCGGTCTTCTGTAAATAATAATCTCCATCATACCAGAAGTAGTTAAGTAAAAGTCCAAATTATAAACACTGCAGAAGGTATTTACGCTGCTTAATTTCTAAAGAGGAGTTATTTAGCGCCCATTTTACCGCTTTCTTTACATCTTTATGTTTAATCATAGTATATAGCAAACTTACGTCCGCTGTAACTAAGAAAAAAGGAGAATTATCCATAATAATAGTACTTAAATTTTGTAATAGGTGCTTTGTGTCCTTTAAATAAGCAGGTGTAGAAGTTACTAAGGGTTGTAAAAAGAAATCCAGGTACTGACCTAATCTGGAGGTTAAAGAATCAACCCCATTTACTATAGGTCTTCCTGGAGGTCTCAAATTGTTCTTATGTATTTTTGGAAGAAAATATATGATGGGGGTACGACATGAGGAAGGATATAAATATTCAGCCTCTTTTTTACATAAAATATTTTTTTCCAATCCTTTAGTTACCAACACGGACAACTTGTCTCTATATTGTTTTACTGGATTAGACAGCAGTAATTCGTACACATCTGTGTCACCCAATAATCTTTCCATTTCTTCCTTATAATATGTACGAGACATTACAAGCACCCCCCCTTTATCCGCTGGTCTGATCACCACCTCTTTCTTTTTTTCTAAAGTGCGGATCCCTTGTTTAATATGTTCTGTATCTGACCCTTTTCGGATTTTTAATTGTTCGAGATCATGTATTACCAGATTCTTGAAAACTTCCGTAAATTTATTATCAGGAACGGGTGGATTAAATATGGATCTGTTCCGTAATCCTGTATCAGTCATGGAATTTTGGGTAGGCAAATTGGTGGTGTTGGAAATAAAATATTTTTTCATATTAAATCTTCTCATATACTTCTGTATGTTAACATAGGTGTCAAATTTGTTAAGATTTTTAGTAGGGGCAAATTTGAGTCCCTTATCCAACACTCTTATTTCATTACTATCCAGGGGGACACCACTTAAGTTGAAAATTCCTTCCCCTATTGGTGCTTTCTTTTTTTGGATTTCCTTCCAGCTGTCTTACCTCTCCTTCTTTTCCTTCTGCTCCATATGTCTTTCCACTGTATGATTACTCTTGTACCCCCCTTCTCGGGGCACCTCCCTGTCCTAAAAAATCTTGGTCAGCTTCTTCCACATATCCATCTAATGGTGCATATCTATTCTGCCATCCTGTTTCCTGTTGGGATCCATAGTAACCCTCCTGCGGTCTATCATAACCCTGTTGGGTTCGATCATAAAAAGGGGGTGTTCTATAATTAGATTGTACTGGATGATATGGAGATAATGTCCCATATGACTGTTGTCCTGATCTATAGGGTCTTCTCGCATTAAATCCTCCTCTATTAAAACTTCCTCTTTGGAACCCATTACCATAATACGGCCTTCTTTGTCCCCTAAAATTGTTATAAGGATGATTATATCCCTGATCTGTTGCTCGATAAGGCCCCATATAGGATGGTGCATTTTGAGAGGGACCCCTTGGTCCTGGTCCGCTAGGGGTTAAACTATGTACCATCTGTGGAGCCGGGCCTATAGGTGCCTTCGTATTAGACATATTTATATTAGTCCCTTCTTTTTTAGGAGGGGTGGACATTGGTGAAATTAATTCCTGTCCCTCAATGGTGGTCTGCCATCTAAAAACTTTTTTCTCCTTATAGTCCTCCGTATCTCTTAAAAAATGTTTTCTTTTTCTTGTCCTTAGCATGTGGGGAGATTGTTGTAGAATCTCATATTAGCCAATGTATTTCATATTATTCATATTGATTTGCATATATTTTATTGATAATTATTATTATCATTATTATTATTATTCATATTATTATATAGTAGTGGTTTTATCAATATTATTATTCAAAAAGTAAAGCAACAATTATTAATCTTTAATAATGTATACTGTGTTTTCCAGATTTAGAAAATCTTAATTTTTAAGTGTTGAACTTGAAATGACCTCTGCTTTATGACAAGTACTTGTACACAGGTGTTCTCGAAAATGTATTAAGATAGTCTACTGGGTGAAAGTTCATCAGAATAGATTCAAGTTATATAGAATTGTCTCAAGTCTGAAATACATATAAATCAGACAGATAAAGATAAAAAAACAGGTGGTTTAGAAATAATTAAAGTTATGTACAGCACATTAAATTAAGTTTGACAGGGTCAAACAAAGGTTTGCTTGAGCCCTCATTAAAACTGTTAAAATACATGTATATAGTGAAACATATAAAACATCTGGTGGGGTTATTGAAAGTTCATTGTCTCAAAGTCGTAAATCTGCAAATCCTTGAAGCTAGTTAAATCTTATCAAGATGAGAAGAGTTTGATAACACAGCTGGGTGCCAGACTGCCTCTACACAGGTGTTTTTAATTGGACAAAACCAGTTATAAATCACTTTAATGAACATAAAGGAATTATGGGAATAATTAAGTTTATCTGGTTGTAGAACAGGTGTCAGATTTATGGTTAGTTACATTGACGTAGATCTTAGCAACCAATCATATGTAAGAGAGATGGTTGAGATAAGACTTGTAAAAGGGTATATAAATGCAAGCTCTACAATTGTTAGACAGACAAGTCAGATAGGAGCTCATAAGGCTGAACTCTGTGTATACTGCCCTTTTGCACGGATCATAGAGGTCAGAACCAATGGGCAAGTATCTGTCCATAACTTGTCTCCTCGTACGAGTCAGAGAAGACTTCTTAACTTGTTCCAGAATGTGGTCTCAGGTGAATTTCCCTCGCTAACTTGGTCGAGCTGAAACCCAGAACTCTGTGAGGGGACCAGACCACCGGCCGATCGACTGGTCCCTATCAGGTGACGGGTTCCCAAAAATTGGCAGAAAAGACCCATTCTGGTTCAAGGTGAGAACAATTCACAATTGTTTCAATTTGGTTAGAGGATAAGAATACCTATATCTAATATGCTTGCATTGTAAGAAACTGTATAAATTAGACCTGTATCTTGTAATACTTTGAACATAAACCTGTATGTTATCAGCTGTTAATAAAACTGCATTGTTGAAATTCTGCCTGGTTCGATACTTTACTATTCTACTTCAAGATCCGCATATGTGTTTTGACTCATCTGGGAGGTGAGCGCGCATTTTTACTGGTGGTGGTGTGCACTCCTTTTGAGGACGAACAATCACTGTGGGGGAATTGTGTGGATACACTGATCACAAGAAGAGTTTTTCATGTTTTATTTCTTCATTTTTTCATTTTATGGACTATTCATTTATATGTAGGATTTATTTATTTTAGAGATTTGCACTTTATATTTATAATTTTACACATAGCGCTACATTTATTATTTACTATCCATTTTGAAATTAGTGTGGTGTACCACTTGGAATGTTTAGCAGCTGTGCACGTTTATTATGAGGTTATCTTATTTAAACATTACAATATTTTTTACTTGTGGCGCTGATTGTTTCATCTTATAATTTGCATTATATTGTCACTGCCCAATTAGCAGCCATTATGGATATTTTTAATTTACTTGAACACAGAGATGTTGATTTAGATGAAGTTTTTTTCAGGGAACACTAATATTAACCAAACAGGTAATTTAAAGAGCTCTTTTAAAAAACTTAATAATCTTTTTGAAGAAAAAAGCAGAGCCTGGTGGGATATGGTAACTTTTGATAGGTACATTGAAAAGGATATAGTACCATGACGCTTAAAATGGGATGTTCCACCCAATGATGGGTTGTCGGACGAGCAATCCATGCTATAGTGGTTTTCCTTTTTTAACACCAAAGGAGTGGAACTCCTACAATTTCTTTCTAAACGCAAACAAACTAAAATCAGAAACCTTGATGCTCAAATAAAGATCTTGAGGGATAAAGTGGAACCACATAAAGCGGAACCTGATTTTATTAGATTATCAGGAGAATTGAAATTGAGGATAGAAAAAATAGAAAAGGAAACTAAGGACAAGACAAAGAAAACATTTTTAAGAGATACGGAGGACTATAAGGGGAAAAAAGTTTTTAGTTGGCAGACCACCATTGAGGAACAGGAATTAATTTCACCAATGTCCACCCCTCCTAAAAAAGAAGGGACTAATATCAATATGCCTAATATGAAGGCACCTATAGGCGTGGCTCCACAGATGGCATGTATTTTAACCCCTAGTGGATCAGGACCAAGGGGTCCCTCTCAAAATGCACCATCCTATATGGGGCCTTATCGAGCAACAGATCAGGGATATAATCGTCCTTATAACAATTTTAGGGGACAAAGAAGGCCGTATTATGGTAATGGGTTCCAAAGAGGAAGTTTTAATAGAGGAGGATTTAATGCAAGGGGACCCTATAGATCAGGACAACAGCCATATGGGACATTATCTCCATATCATCCAGTACAATCTAATTATAGAACACCCCATTTTTATGATCGACCCCAACAGGGTTATGATAGACCGCAGGAGGGTTACTATGGATCCCAACAGGAAACAGGATGGCAGAATAGATATGCACCATTAGATGGATATGTGGAAGAAGCTGACCAAGATTTTTTAGGACAGGGAAGTTCCCCAAGGAGGGGGGTACAAGAGGAAACATACAATGGAAAGACATATGGAGCAGAAGGAAAAGAAGGAGAGGTAAGAGAGCTGGAAGGAAAATCCAAAAAAAGAAAGCACCAATAGGGGAAGGGATTTTCAACTTAAGTGGTGTCCCCCTGGATAGTAATGAAATAAGAGTGTTGGATAAGGGACTCAAATTTGCCCCTACTAAAAATCTTAACAAATTTGACACCTATGTTAACATACAGAAGTATATGAGAAAATTGAATATTAAAAAATATTTTATTTCCAACACTACCAATTTGCCTACGCAAAATTCCACGACTGGTACAGGATTACGGAACAGATCCACATTTAATCCACCCGTTCCTGATAATAAATTTACGGAAGTTTTCAAGAATCTGGTAATACATGATCTCGAACAATTAAAAATCCGAAAAGGGTCAGATCCAGAACATATTAAACAAGGGATCTGCACTTTAGAAAAAAAGAAAGAGGTGGTGATCAGACCAGCGGATAAAGGGGGGGTGCTTGTAATGTCTCGTACATATTATAAGGAAGAAATGGAAAGATTATTGGGTGACACAGATGTGTACGAATTACTGCTGTCTAATCCAGTAAAACAATATAGAGACAAGTTGTCCGTGTTGGTAACTAAAGGATTGGAAAAAAATATTTTATGTAAAAAAGAGGCTGAATATTTATATCCTTCCTCATGTCGTACCCCCATCATATATTTTCTTCCAAAAATACATAAGAACAATTTGAGACCTCCAGGAAGACCTATAGTAAATGGGGTTGATTCTTTAACCTCCAGATTAGGTCAGTACCTGGATTTCTTTTTACAACCCTTAGTAACTTCTACACCTGCTTATTTAAAGGACACAAAGCACCTATTACAAAATTTAAGTACTATTATTATGGATAATTCTCCTTTTTTCTTAGTTACAGCGGACGTAAGTTTGCTATACACTATGATTAAACATAAAGATGTAAAGAAAGCGGTAAAATGGGCGCTAAATAACTCCTCTTTAGAAATTAAGCAGCGTAAATACCTTCTGCAGTGTTTATAATTTGGACTTTTACTTAACTACTTCTGGTATGATGGAGATTATTATTTACAGAAGACCGGTGTAGCCATGGGCGCTTGTTTTGCCCCAAGTGTGGCTAACTTGTTTTTAGCACAATGGGAGTCAAAAGCAGTTTTTGAAGATAAAGCAGAAGAACTGATAGGTTACTATAGATTTATAGATGACCTGTTCTTGATTTGGAGAGGAGATGAGTCTAGTCTCCACTCCTTCATGGATAGATTGAACCCAAATGAGAAGAATATCAAATTAACTTGAAACTATGATAGAAACAGAATGGTATTCCTAGATGTGGAAATATATTTACAAGGGGGGAAGATCTTCCCAAAAAATTATAGTAAGCCCACGGATAGAAACGGCTATATAGCCATTGATAGTTGTCATCATCGACCCTGGTTGTTGAATATACCCAGGGGTCAGTTTGTTAGACTCAAAAGGAATTGCTCCAAGGCGGGGGATTTTGAGGAACAAGCTGCTATTTTTGAGGAGAAATTTTTACAAAAAGGTTATGATAGTGAATTAGTGAAGAGACAACTAAAGAGGTGAGAAATATGGACAGAAATGAGTTACTAATTACTAAAGAAAAGGTACCTAAGAAGGAGGGAGATGAATACAGGATTGTGTTGAGTTATAATATTCAAAAGAATAAAATTGAGAATATTATTAGGAGACACTGGAGTGTATTATTACGAGATAAATTATTGAGTGGTGTTCTGCCTGAGCACCCCTCATTTGTATACAAAAAAGCACCCAACTTAAGAGACATTTTAGCCCCGGGAGCCCTAGACCCCCCCAACAAACATAATAATACTGTAGGGACCTTAACCACTAGCCCACCGCCCACCGTCATATGACGTCCTGGGCTTTGGGCGGGTATATCTGAATGATGCCTGTAGTTACAGACATCATTCAGATATTGCCTTTTTCAGCCGGCAAATCTCTACACCATAGGAATGATCATAGTGGCCATTCCGCCGCTTGATCATTCCTATGGGAGGTGAGAGGGGACGTCCCCCCTCCCGCCGCCCTCCGGTGCTTGTTCCGACTCACCTCAGCGATCGGTGAGTCGGATAGCGGATCCGCCGGCGCCGGATGTAGATCATAGAGATTTCCGGCGGACCAGATGGTCCCCGGAGTCTCTATGATCGTCAGAGGCCGGGCGCGATGTTATGACGTCACGCCCGGCCTCTCCATTCAAAAAAACGGCGCCGCTTCGGCTTGGAAGCGGCGATCGTTTTATTTTTATTTTTTATTCCAGGCTTCCCAGCCTAGTGGTGAGATATGGGGTCTTATTGACCCCATATCTCACTATTAAGAGCACCTGACATGTCATATTGCTATTACAAGGGATGTTTACATTCCTTGTAATAGAAATAAAAGTGATCATTTTTTTTTCAAAAAGTGTCAAAATAAAAAAAAATTAAATATAATTAATAATAAAAAAAAAAAAAATTAAAGCGCCGCTGTCCCCGTGTGCTCGCACGCAGAAGCGAACGCATACGTAAGTCCCACCCACATATGAAAACGGTGTTCAAACCATACATGTGAGGTATCGCCGCGAACGTTGGAGCGAGAGCAATAATTTTGGCCCTAGACCTCCTCTGTAACTCAAAACATGTAACCAGTAAAAAAATTTAGAGCGTCGCCTATGGGGATTTTTAAGTACCGAACATTGGCGCCATTCCACGAGCGTGTGCAATTTTGAAGCGTGACATGTTAGGTATCTATTTACTCGGCGTAACTTCATCTTTCACAAAATGCAAAAACATTGGGCTAACTTTACTGTTTTGTTTTTTTTTTAAACACAAAACATTTTTTTCCCCAAGAAAACACGTTCGAAAAATTCCTGCGCAAATACTGTGTGAGATAAAAAGTTGCAACAACCGCCATTGTATTCTCTAGGGTCTTTGCTAAAAAAACATATAAAATGTTTGGAGGTTCTATGTAATTTTCTAGCAAAGAAATGATGATTTTTACATGTAGGAGCAAAGTGTCAGAATTGGCCTGGTATTGAGGTGGTTAACTCCCTTCCTCACCGGCTTTTATGCCTGTGGGAAGTGTTTGGCCTGCAGAACAACTAAAGGAAGTAATCCAAAAAAGAAATGTGAATTTGTGGCCACGGCCACGGGTAAAGTACACAAGATAAAAGATTTCATCACTTGTTCTTCTGAAGGGGTTGTATATATGTTGGAGTGTTCATGCAAACTCCCGTACCTAGGTTAAACATCTAGACCTCTGCTGGTTAGGGTGCAAGAGCACATCAACACGATCAAAAAAGGAAAAAAAGAATATTGTGTCTCTAAACATTTAGGGAAGTCAATGATAGAAATCCCAGTCAGTTAAAGTTTTGGGCCATAGAAAAGGTAAAACATCACTGGAGGGGGGTAATTTCATAAGACAATTAAGCCAACGTGAATCAGCTTGGATATATGAGACCCAGGTTTTAACGCCTAGGGGGCTCAATATTGATTTCGATCTGAACTGTTTCATCTATAATGGGTGATTTTAGGTAACCCTTCAAGACTTGTATACAACTTTGTAGGAAATATAGGAGATTTTTTTTTTTTTACTGCAAGTTAGCAGTGAGAGTGACACACTTCCTGGTCTTGGTATATGTATCTCCTGGAGACACAGGCAGAGGGAGGTTCTTTCTGCACTGCAGACTGAGCTGTGGCGACGCCCGGATGGTTGCTATAGCAACGATACACTACAAATGAGCTTAGTTATTGTCTTTTTGCTTTTTTTATATAGGCTATAGATTTTTTTTTAATACTTTTTAAATATTTTGATATATATTTGTATATGTAGGTGTGTATGTATGTATGTATATTTTTAATTTACATGTGTCTATGTGTTTGTTATGGGAGTGGTGACCCTATATATACATAAACATATGAAGTACGCTGTTTATATTTAACATTTGAATAGTAATTTTAAATCAAATTAGTCCCGTAACATATATATATATATAATTTTGTTGGTTTTTAATAAATATGGTATTTTTAAACATAATTATGTAATTTTAGATTGTTAGTATAGGTAGTTGTTTTGTATGTTATTATGCTTAGCTTATGATAGATTGTAACCGGAGATTGTCATGTAGGTCTGCAGGTGCTTAGAAAGGTTTAGATCTTACTGCAATTTAGCAGTGAGAGAGACACACACTTCCTGGTCTTGGTATTTGTGTGTCCTGGAGACACAGGCAGAGGGAGGTTCTTTCTGCACCGCAGACTGAGCTGTGGCGACGCCCGGAGAGTTGCTATAGCAACGATACGCTACAATTTAGATTAGAGGGATCAGCCCACCCATCTACTGAGGAAGGCCTGTGATTAGCGATACGCGTCTAGAAGGGAGGAGCCGATAGTCACGTCCAGCCAAGCACTGTGTATGTGGACACGGTGGTGCTACTCTGTAGGTTTTTATGTGATTTTAAAGTTTTTATTTTGTAAGTGCAACTTGTCTATTTGGGGGCTTTGAATAAATTTGTATACGGAGAACACTATGGTCTCTATACTTATTATTTACATGTCCTGAACTCATGGAATCTTGAGCCAAGCTGGGAGATGATCCGCTTCTTTGGATATTAATGATGAGTTACCATTAAGAAAAAAGCCATCTGGATTACCCACCATTGATTGGGAAGAGGAAGTGAGAGCAAAGAGCTTGTGGGGAGATCCGCATATGAGTTTTGACTCATCTGGGAAGTGAGTGCGCATTTTTACTGGTGGTGGTGTGCACTCCTTTAGAGGACGAAAAATCACTGTGGGGGAATTGTGTGGATACACTGATCACAAGAAGAGTTTTTCATGTTTTATTTCTTCATTTTTTCATTTTATGGACTATTCATTTATATGTAGGATTTATTTATTTTAGAGATTTGCACTTTATATTTATAATTTTACACATAGCGCTACCTTTATTATTTACTATCCATTTTGAAATTAGTGTGGTGTACCACTTGGAATGTTTAGCAGCTGTGCACGTTTATTATTAGGTTATCTTATTTAAATATCACAATATTTTTTACTTGTGGCGCTGATTGTTTCATCTTATAGTCTCCTGTAGTATGCCTGCAGTCTCCGATCATCTCCTGTAGTATGCTTGCAGTCTCTGACCCTCTTCTGTAGTATGTTGGCAAAATGCACCTTCCCCTAAGTAGATAAAAATCCTTGCAGAGCCCAGTTTGTTGTTGCCATTTAAAGGAGTACCCCACCTTCTCTCATTTCCTTGAGTGCACTGAAAAACCACTAGGAAACTGCTAATCCCTTAGACACGTTTAGAGTACAGTTATGTTGCCAAATATTGATTTACCTATTCTCATACTGATTTTCTTCTATTGAAATAAAGCTGCTTATATAGATATTTTTGTTTACCTTTATTACCTGAGGGCAGTTCTACTCTGCTTAGTGAACTGCACTTTAATGGTCATTTATGCAAGTTCTTAATTATAGTCATATAGTGTCTACCACTAAGCAGGTGTATGCTCCTTAATTGCCTAGATCCTACATTAAAGTAGGTGTTGCTACGTGCGTCTATAGTGATTCAATCAACCAGGTGTGTCAGAGGGGCTGAGGGTGTTCTTGGAGTTGAGACACAGAACAGGTAACCCAAAATTACCAAGCAGCTCCTTGGAGGGGGGGTAGTGCTACACATATTACCCTGATTTTGAGGGACAGGGGACCTTAACACTGCTGTGCTCAGGCAGTGTTAAGAGCCCTGTCTCATTAAAGCAGGCCTTGTGGACACCGAACAGCTTATTTGCAGCCTGACTTTATTTTAGAGGTGACAGGACACCTTAACGCTACTGTGGGCAGGCAGCGTTAAGAGCCCTGTCACACTCACCTCTCATGTAACCTAAGACTTTTGGAGCTTAACCCATCAGCCAATGAGGGGTGACATTTTTCATGGCTGGAAACTATTGAATATATAAAGAATAGGATTATATAGCATAAAGCCATGCTCACATTTTGTAACCATATTGCTTTGTTAATCTACATTTACCGTGAACCCTGTAATTCCCACCTATTTTTGCTGCTAGCTTTCAGACCTATCATCAAAAACTTCAGGCTAACGAGCAGCACAAATCAACATGAATACTGAACATGTGATCACTAGGGATGAGCTTCGAGTTCGAGTCAAACTCATGTTCGACTCGAACATTGGCTGTTTGCAAGTTCGCCGAACAGCGAACAATTTGGGGTGTTCGCAGCAAATTCGAATGCCGCGGAACACCCTTTAAAAGTCTATGGGAGAAATCAAAAGTGCTAATTTTAAAGGCTTATATGCAAATTACTGCCATAAAAAGTGTTTGGGGACCTGGGTCCTGCCCCAGGGGACATGGAAAAATGCAAAAAAAGTTTTAAAAACGTGCGTTTTTTCAAGAGCAGTGATTTTATTAATGCTTAAAGTCAAACAATAAAAGTGTAATATCCATTTAAATTTTGTAGCTGGGGGGTGTCTATAGTATGCCTGTAAAGGGGCGCATGTTTCCCGTGTTTAGAACAGTCTGACAGCAAAATGACATTTCGAAGGAAAAAACCCATTTAAAACTACTCGCGGCTATTGCATTGACAACAATACACATAGAAGTTCATTGATAAAAACGGCATGGGAATTCCCCACAGGGGAACCCCGAACCAAAATTAAAAAAAAAAATGACGTGGGAGTCCCCCTAAATTCCATACCAGGCCCTTCAGGTCTGGTATGGATATTAAGGGGAACCCCGGCCAAAATTTAAAAAAAAAATGACATGGGGTTCCCCCTAAATTCCATACCAGACCCTTGAGGTCTGGTATGGATTTTAAGGGGAACCCCGCGCAAAAAAACCCCAAAAAAACGGCGTGGGGTCCTCCCAAAAATCCATACCAGACCCTTATCCGAGCATGCAACCTGGCAGGCCACAGGAAAAGAGTGGGGGACGAGAGTGCGCCCCCCCCTCCTGAACCATACCAGGCCACATGCCCTCAACATTGGGAGGGTGCTTTGGGGTAGCCCCCCAAAACACCTTGTCCCCATGTTGAGGTCTGCGGGCGGGGGGGCTTATCGGAATCTGGAAGCCCCCTTTAACAAGGGGACCCCCAGATCCCGGCCCCCACCTGTGTGAAATGGTAAGGGGGTACTTACCCCTACCATTTCACTAAAAAACTGTCAAAAATGTTAAAAATGACAAGAGACAGTTTTTGACAATTCCTTTATTTAAATGCTTCTTCTTTCTTCTATCTGCCTTCATCTTCTTCTTCTTCTGGTTCTTCTGGTTCTTCCTCCGGCGTTCTCATCCAGCATCTCCTCCGCGGCATCTTCTATCTTCTTCTCCTCGGGCCGCTCCGCACCCATGGCATGGGGGGAGGCTCCCGCTCTTCTCTTCATCTTCTTCTTCTTCTCTTCTTCCTTCTTCTCTTCTTCTCTTCTTCATTTTCTTCTCCGGCCCGCTCCGCACCCATGCTGGCATGGAGGGAGGCTCCCAATGTGTGACGGCGTCTCCTCATCTGACGGTTCTTAAATAACGGGGGTCGGATGAAGAAGATGAAGAGAAGAGCGGGAACCTCCCCCCATGCCATGGGTGTGGAGCGGCCCGAGGAGAAGAAGATAGAAGACGCCATGGAGGAGATGCTGGGCGAGAACGCCGGAGGAAGAACCAGAAGAAGAAGATGAAGGAAGATAGAAGAAAGAAGAAGCATTTAAATAAAGGAATTGTCAAAAACTGTCTCTTGTCATTTTTAACATTTTTGACAGTTTTTTTGTGAAATGGTAAGGGGGGGCCGGGATCTGGGGGTTGCCTTGTTAAAGGGGGCTTCCAGATTCAGATAAGCCCCCCACCCGCAGACTCCCACAACCACCGGCCAGGGTTGTGGGGATGAGGCCCTTGTCCTCATCAACATGGGGACAAGGTGTTTTGGGGGGCTACCCCAAAGCACCCTCCCAATGTTGAGGGCATGTGGCCTGGTACGGTTCAGGAGGGGGGGCGCACTCTCGTCCCCCCTCTTTTCCTGCGGCCTGCCAGGTTGCGTGCTCGGATAAGGGTCTGGTATGGATTTCTGGGGAGACCCCATGCCGTTTTTTTTTATTTTTGGCGCGGGGTTCCCCTTAAAATCCATAACAGACCTAAAGGGTCTGGTATGAAATTTAGGGGGAA
Organism: Lithobates septentrionalis; assembly: GCA_037952835.1. Lineage (NCBI taxonomy): Eukaryota > Metazoa > Chordata > Amphibia > Anura > Ranidae > Lithobates > Lithobates septentrionalis. The sequence continues at coordinate 5,062,339 of JBBDGP010001324.1, read as the reverse complement.
CCCCACGTCATTTTAAAAAAAAAAATTGGCCGGGGTTCCCCTTAATATCCATACCAGACCTGAAGGGCCTGGTATGGAATTTAGGGGGACTCCCAGGTCATTTTTTTTTTTTTAATTTTGGTTCGGGGTTCCCCTGTGGGGAATTCCCATGCCGTTTTTATCAATGAACTTCTATGTGTATTGTCGGCAATGCAATAGCCGCGAGTAGTTTTAAATGGGTTTTTTTCTTCTAAATGTCATTTTGCTGTCAGACTGTTCTAAACACGGGAAACATGCACCCCTTTACAGGCATACTATAGACACCCCCCAGCTACAAAATTTAAAGGGATATTACACTTTTATTGTTTGACTTTAAGCATTATTAAAATCACTGCTCCTGAAAAAACGGCCGTTTTTAAAACTTTTTTTTGCATTGATCCATGTCCCCTGGGGCAGGACCCAGGTCCCCAAACACTTTTTATGACAATAACTTGCATATAAGCCTTTAAAATTAGCACTTTTGATTATTCATGTTCGTGTCCCATAGACTTTAACAGTGTTCGCGTGTTCGAACAAACTTTTTTCCTGTTCGCGTGTTCTGGTGCGAACCGAACAGGGGGGTGTTTGGCTCATCCCTAGTGATCACCATTGCATCAAATTTTGGTATCACATGTAGGCTGTAGATTTGTTTACAAATTACCTTCTTTAACCTTCAGAGGGCAATGTGCCTCTCTCCTTTTATAGCTTTATACCCTTTTGGCTCATGTTGTACTTCACTCCCACCCCCCCAAAAAAAAGCATCCCTATTTATTATCTTTATACTATGCAATGCTTCATTCTCTTGCTTCTCTCCTTTTTTGTTTTGTCTCACACATACTTAAAACCTCACATGTATGCACACACACTTCAGCTGAACATACATGGATCAAAATTCAGCTGGTTCAGCAGGGACTGGCCAAGATTCAATCCATCTATGGGCAGGCTCATTGTACCTAAGTCAATCCATCGACTGACTTGAGTACTACCAGCCTGTCAGATTTTTCACAGGCGATTACTGCCAGCAGCTATAGCTGCCCATGCCCCCCCGCTGACAGAACACAGTAGCACTGTGAGATACATTTCCCCCATCAACACTGCATAGGTTAATGGGGAATCAAGCATTTTTCTTTCCTTACACCTGTGGTGGAAGGTAAGATAGTTGTACCATCTATCTGTTTTAGAGTAGACATACACTTATGCCCCGTACACACAGTCGGACATTGATCGGACATTCCGACAACAAAATCCATGGATTTTTTCCGACGGATGTTGGCTCAAACTTGTTTTGTATACACACGGTCGCACAAAGTTGTCGGAATTTCCAAACGGCAAGAAGGCGATGATGTACACCACGTACGACGAGGCTATGAAAGGGCAGTTCAGTACCAAGCGCGGCACCCTTTGGGCTCCTTTTGCTAATCTCGTGTTAGTAAAAGTTTGGTGAGAGACGATTCGCGCTTTTTCAGACTCGTGGTTTTCAGTTCGTTTTTCCGGTGTTCAGTTTGTGCTTGTGGGTTTGTATCTGTTCTTCAGTAGGTGCAGCGAGTTACCATTGACTTTGTCATTGTGTTCTTGTTCGTTCGTTACTGGTTTTCAGGTCGCTCTTAACAGGCCTTGCTGTTCTTCAGTGCATTCTGTTACTTCGTTCTGACCAGCCGACCGTTTTCTAGCCATGTTGTGTACATACTCATCGTAGAGTTCGTGCTGTGCGGGGGCTTGGTGTTGGGGTTCTTACTTTGACACAAGCCCAGTCCATGAACAGGGCGAGGAAGAGTTCATGGACCAAGAATTAGTTGCTCCAGCGTGACTAGTTCTGTCACATGCCTTTGCTCCGTTAGATCTGTGAGAATAATCCTGGCGATTTCAGGAACTTTCTCCGGATGACGGACCCCGTATTTCACCGTTTGTTGGCTTTGCTGACCCTGTATGTTGCTTTCATTTAGGTGCTTATCTAATAGTTTCTTGAAACTATCGATGCTCCCCGCTGAGACCACCGCCTGTGGAAGGGAAGCAAAAAGCAAATAAAAAGGTAGATACCTTGTTACATAGTTACATAGTTATATAGTAGGTGAGGTAAAAAAAAAGACACAAGTCCATCAAGTCCAACCTATTTGTGTGATTATATGTCAGTATTACATACATTGTATATTACTGTATGTTGCAGTCATTCAGGTGCTTATCTAATAGTTTCTTGAAACTATCAATGCCCCCCGCTGAGACCACCACCTGTGGAAGGGAATTCCACATCCTTGCCACTCTTACAGTAAAGAACCCTCTATGTAGTTTATGGTTAAACCTCTTTTCTTCTAATTTTAATGAGTGGCCACGAGTCTTGTTAAACTCTCTTCTGCGAAAAAGTTTTATTTCTATTGTAGGGTCACCAGTACGGTATTTGTATATTGAAATCATATCCCCTCTCAAGCGTCTCTTCTCCAGAGAGAATAAGTTCAGTGCTCGCAACCTTTCCTCATAACTAAGATCCTCCAGACCCTTTATTAGCTTTGTTGCCCTTCTTTGTACTTGCTCCATTTCCAGTACATCCTTCCTGAGGACAGGTGCCCAGAACTGGACAGCATACTCTAGGTGCGGCCGGACCAGAGTCTTGTAGAGTGGGAGAATTATCGTTCTATCTCTGGAGTTGATCCCCTTTTTAATGCATGCCAATATTCTGTTTGCTTTGTTAGCAGCAGATTGGCATTGCATGCCATTGCTGAGCCTATCATCTACTAGGACCCCAAGGTCCTTTTCCATCCTAGATTCCCCCAGAGATTCTCCCCCCAGTGTATAGATTGCATTCATATTTTTGCCACCCAAATGCATTATTTTACATTTTTCTACATTGAACCTCATCTGCCATGTAGTTGCCAACCCCATTAATTTGTTCAGATCTTTTTGCAAGGTTTCCACATCCTGCGGAGAAGTTATTGCCCTGCTTAGCTTAGTATCATCTGCAAATACAGAGATTGAACTGTTTATCCCAACCTCCAGGTCGTTTATGAACAAATGAAATAGGATTGGTCCCAGCACAGAACCCTGGGGAACCCCACTACCCACCCCTGACCATTCTGAGTACTCCCCATTTATCACCACCCTCTGAACTCGCCCTTGTAGCCAGTTTTCAATCCATGTACTCACCCTATGGTCAATGCCAACGGACCTTATTTTGTACAGTAAACGTTTATGGGGAACTGTGTCAAATGCTTTTGCAAAATCCAGATGCACCACATCTACGGGCCTTCCTTTATCTAGATGGCAACTCACCTCCTCATAGAAGGTTAGTATATTCTTTTGGCAAGAACGATTCTTCATGAATCCATGCTGATTACTGCTAATGATACCGTTCTTATTACTAAAATCTTGTATATAGTCCCTTATCATCCCCTCCAAGAGTTTACATACTATTGATGTTAGGCTAACTGGTCTGTAATTCCCAGGGATGTATTTTGGGCCCTTTTTAAATATTGGTGCTACATTGGCTTTTTTCCAATCAGCTGGTACCATTCCAGTCAGTAGACTGTAAAAATTAGGAACAACGGTCTGGCAATCACTTGACTGAGTTCCCCAAGTACCCTCGGATGCAAGCCATCAAGTCCCGGTGATTTATTAATGTTAAGTTTCTCAAGTCTAATTTTAATTCTGTCCTCTGTTAACCATGGAGGTGCTTCCTGTGTTGTGTCATGAGGATAAACACTGAAGTTTTGGTTACTGAAGCCCCCTGATTCCCTCGTGAAGACTGAGGAGAAGAATAAATTCAATACCTTTGCCATCTCCCCATCCTTTGTAACCAGATGTCCTTCCTCATTCTTTATGGGGCCAATATGGTCAGTCCTCCCTTTTTTACTGTTTACATACTTAAAGAATTTCTTGGGATTTTTTTTGCTCTCCTCCGCTATGTGTCTTTCATGTTCTATCTTAGCCGTCTTAATTGCACCCTTACATTTCTTGTTGCATTCTTTATAAAGTCTGAATGCTGAGGATGATCCCTCAACCTTATATTTTTTGAAGGCCTTCTCCTTTGCTTTTATATGCATTTTTACATTGGAGTTAAGCCATCCAGGACTTTTGTTCGCCCTTTTGAATTTATTACCCAATGGGATACATTGGCTAATGCCCTTATTTAATATACTCTTAAAGCAAACCCATCTCTCCTCCGTATTCTTTGTTCCTAATATTTTATCCCAATTTATGCCTTTTAGCAAGGTTTGTAGTTTAGGGAAGTTGGCTCTTTTGAAATTCAGTGTCTTTGTATTCCCTTTATGTTTCCTATTTGTGTTGTGTTTGTGTTAGCAGGCAGGATACCTGCATGAGGCAAGCCATCACTGCGGAGCAGAGGCTAGTCGCCACCCTGCGGTACTTGGCGACGGGGAGAAGCCTGCAGGACCTTAAGTTCTCGACAGGCATCTCCCCCAGGCTCTGGGGATCATTATCCCAGAGACCTGTTCTGCCATCATTCAGGTCCTGCAGAAGGAGTATATTAAGGTAAGATTTTTATCCTTTAACATCACATTTTATTGTATAGAATGTTTGCTAATGTAATGTATTTCTTTCCTCATTTTTTAATTACCATCATTGTAATATGCTGTGAATGTCCCCTTTGTCCTCATGCATGCTGGATTTTTATGCTATTTTTTTTGTCCTTCATACATATTTGCCTTCACTTACCTCCCCAGCATGCTCTCCTGGGCCTATATTCACCTCGTGTAGTCACTTAACAATGTATTTTGCCAGCTCCATAGTAGTGCTTTAACCTAAACACCTCCTAAAATGTGTAAAATTGTGATTTGTGCTTTAAATTCAGGCAGAGTGCCAGAGGCTTTTTTTTTGGGGTCCCAAAATCATTTGGATACCCTCCCTCCCCCCAACTGCTAACTCAGCTGATACCAATCCTCTATCTATCCTCAATCCTCTATATGCTGACTAGGGATGAGGTTCGAGTCAAACTCATGTTCGACCCGACCATCGGCTGTTCGCCAGTTCGCCGAACAGCGAACAATTTGGGGTGTTCGCGGCAAATTCGAAAGCCGCGGAACACCCTTTAAAAGTCTATGGGAGAAATCAAAAATGCTAATTTTAAAGGCTTATATGCATGGCTCGGATAAGGGTCTGGTATAGATTTTTGGGAGGACCCCACGCCATTTTTTAAAAATTTTGGCCCGGGGTTCGCCTTAAAATCCATACCAGACCTGAAGGGCCTGGTATGGAATTTAGGGGGACCCCCACGCCATTTTTTTAAAAATTTTGGTTCAGGGTTCCCCTGTGGGGAGTTCCCATGCCATTTTTATCAATGAACTTTTATGTGTATTGTCGGACCGACAATTCATTAATAGCCGCGAGTAGTTTTAAATTACTTTTTTTCCTTTGAAATGTCATTTTGCTGTCAGACTGTTCTAAACACGGGAAACATGCACCTCTTTACAGGCATATTATAGACAACCCCCAGGTATGAAATTTAAAGGAATATTATACTTTTATTTTTTCACTTTAAGCATTATTAAAATCACTGCTCCTGAAAATACAGCCATTTTTAAAACTTTTTTTTGCATTGATCCATGTCCCCTGGGGCAGGACCCAGGTCCTCAAACACTTTTTATGACAATAACTTGCATATAAGCCTTTAAAATTAGCACTTTTGATTATTCATGTTCGAGTCCCATAGACTTTAATGGTGTTTGCGTGTTTGAACAAATTTTTTGCCTGATCGCATGGTCTGGTGCAAACCAAACAGGGGGGGTGTTCGGCTCATCCCTACTGCTGACTTTGCCAAACCCATATACACTATACCCACCTCTTTTATGGTCATATTTATGGATGAATTCCCCAAAGCATGTAGTGCAAGGGCCTGCCTGAATACTTTCAAATGGTACTATTTAAAGTTTCTATTATTATCTTGATAGGTAATAGCAGAATGCAAAAATGTGCTAAAATGTGTACAGTGTGTATTTATATCTTTGTATTATGACACTTCTTGCCTGTCCAGTGGGCTGCCAATAGTGTAAGTAAGGAGGGGCTGGCCAAAGTAATACACATTATTTAGGCATTCATCTCTCAACGAAGTGGAGAGGGCTACCTGGCCAAAACATCCCCCCCCATAAAATTTCTAAAATGGCCCATGAGAGGGGGGGAGGAATCTGATATGTGGATCTTATACCTTTGTCTTTAAATACTCCCTAAAATAAATGTTATACTGATGTTGGCCAAGAATGTTTGTGTCTAATCTGCTTTCCATGTTTATGTGCAAAATGATTATTTTTTTTTTTTCTTGTATGATTCCACAGTTTCCTTTCAACCCACAGGAATGGCAGACTGTGGCCTCCAACTTTGCAAAGCGGTGGCACTTTCCTAACTCCGGAGGGGAAATTGATGGGAAACCCGTTCACATCGTCCCACCACCCAACTCGGGGTCATACTATTACAACTACAAGGGGTTCAATAGTATTGTGATGTTGGCGGTGGTGTCGGCTACTTACAAGTAGGGATGAGCCGAACACCCCCCGGTTCGGTTCGCAGCAGAACTTGCGAACGGACCGAAAATTTGCACGAATGTTAGTACCCCATTGACGTCTATGGGACTCGAACGTTCGAAATCAAAAGTGCTCATTTTAAAGGCTAATTTGAATGGTATTGTCCTAAAAAGAGTTTGGGGACCCGGGTCCTGCCCCAGGGGACATTATGATGCTTAAAGTAAAAAAAAAAAAGTGAAATATTCCTTTAAAAATCGTACCTGGTGGGTGTCTATAGTATGCCTGTAAAGTGGTGCTTGTTTCCCGTGTTTAGAACAGTCCCTGCACAAAATGTCATTTTTAAAGGAAAAAATCTCCTTTAAAACTTGCGGGTTTAATGTAATGTCGGGTCCTGGCAATATGAATGAAAATCAGTGAGACAATCGGCATGGGTACCCCCCAGTCCATTACCAGGCCCTTTGGGTCTTGTATGGATATTAAGGGGAACCCCGCACCCAAATTAAAATAAGGAAAGGTGTGGGGCCACCAGGCCCTATATACTCTGAACAGCAGTATACAGGCGGTGCAAACAAGACAGGGACTGTAGGTTTGTTGTTAAGTAGAATCTGTTTGTAATTTTGAACGGGTACATTTTTAACGTGTTTAGCTCCAGCCAAAAAATATTTTTTAAGCTTTTTGGAAAACATAGGGAAGGGTTATCACCCCTGTGACATTTGTTTTGCTGTCTGTCCTCCTCTTCAGATGATTTCACCTCACTTTTTGTCCCAATGACAAATGTTTTTTGAAAATTTGGGTTTTTTTGTGGAACAAGGATTGGAAAGCATCAGTGGAAAGGAGAAATGTTTTTCCCATATTAACTCTTACAGGAGAGAATTTCCCTTCCTAGGGGTAGATTTCATCTCACTTCCTGTTCTCTCCTTCTGTTTGCAAGTAGTAGGAGTCGTTTTTAAGTTAGATGTTTGAAAGTAGGGGCCTGCCCTATATACTCAGCAGAAATTTGGGCCTTAGGTGTTGTTGTGGCCACAACACTGTAAGCCCTCACAGGGCCCTGCTGTGAAATATTAGATCAAGAATTGTAATTACATGCCCCTGTTGAACAGGGGCAGAAAAATTGGGCCTTTGGTGCTGGTGGTGGTGCTGGTGCCACAACACTGTAAGTCCTCACTCGCTGTTGGTGGGCACAGAAATGGGCCCTGCTGTGAAATATTAGATCAAGAATTGTAATTACATGCCCCTGTTGAGCAAGGGCAGAAAAATTGGGCCTTTGGTGGTGGTGGTGGTGCTGGTGCCACAACACTGTAAGTCCTCACAGACACTCTAGTTGGAATGCAGAAACGAGCCCTGCTGCAAAGTATTGCATCAAAAATTGTAATTACACGCCCCTGTTAAACAGGGGCTGAAAAATTGGGCCTTAGGCACTAGTGCTGGTGCCACAACACTGCAACCCCTCACAGATACTCTAGTTGTAACGCAGAAACGAGCCCTGCTGCAAAGTATTGCATCAAAAATTGTAATTACACGCCCCTGTTAAACAGGGGCTGAAAAATTGGGCCTTACGCACTGGTGCTGGTGCCACAACACTGCAACCCCTCACAGATACTCTAGTTGGAACGCAGAAATGAGCCCTGCTGCAAAGTATTGCATCAAAAATTGTAATTACACGCCCCTGTTAAACAGGGGCTGAAAAATTGGGCCTTAGGCACTAGTGCTGGTGCCACAACACTGCAACCCCTCACAGATACTCTAGTTGTAACGCAGAAACGAGCCCTGCTGCAAAGTATTGCATCAAAAATTTTAATTACACGCCCCTGTTAAACAGGGGCAGAAAAATTGGGCCTTAGGCACTGGTGGTGGCGCCCAGAACCAAAAATGTTCTTGCAAGCTATCAGCGTGATCATTGAGGAGGAAGAGGATAATTACTCAGGGATAGTCAGTCAGCATCAGCATAGGCAGCCTTTGAAGGGATCTGAGATTTCAAAAAAAAATTATTTGGTTACATCAGCATCAGGTGCTTGGTAGCTGGTGGTGATCCAAGACGGATTCATTTTTATGAAGGTCAGTCGATCGACCGAGTCGGTGGACAGACGCACCCTGTGATCGGTTACAAAGCCTCCAGCAGCACTAAATGTGCGTTCCGAAAGAACGCTGGATGCAGGACAGGCCAGTAGCTCAATTGCATACTGTGCAAGCTCTGGCCAGTGATCCTTCCTCAAGACCCAGTAACCCATAGGATTTTCGGTGGGAAAGGTGTCCAAGTCAGATCTTGCGCCTAGGTATTCCTGCACCATGTAAAACAGACGCTGGCGATGGTTGCTGGAACCGATCATACCTTGGGGCTGCGGACCAAAAAATTGTCTGAACGCATCGGTCAGACGGCCACCTTCTCCACCGCTCCTTCTTTGACTGACCGAAGCCTCAGCAACACGTTGTCCAGAAACAGGAGTCTGTAACTTCCCAGTCTCTGGGAACGCGTTGCACAGACCTTTCTGCAAGGCCTCCCGAAGATGTTTCATCCTCTGCTCCCTCTGCGATGGCAAGATAAGGTCCGCAACCTTACCCTTGTAACGTGGATCAAGGAGGGTTGCCAGCCAGTATTGGTCCTTCTCCTTGATACCACGAATACGAGGATCCTTACGCAGGCTTTGCAGGATCAGGGAGGCCATGCAGCATAGGTTTGCTGAGGCATTCGGTCCGAAGTCCTCTGGGTCACTAAGGACGACATGGTCCGCAGCCACCTCCTCCCAGCCACGTACAAGTCCATGTGTTTCTTGGGACTGATCCCTTAAAGACTGCTGCTGATGCTGAGTGCCAGGCTCCACCTCCATACTGACACAATCTTCCTCCTCCTCCTCCTCCTGCTCCTCCTCGTCCTCCTTGTCCTCTTCCTGTGTGATCGGCGGGAACGCAGGAACACTGTCTGGATAAAGGGGGCCTTGAGAGCTAAGGAAGTCCTCCTCTTCCTGCCTCTGTTCTGCCTCAAGTGCCCTGTCCATTATTCGATGCAGCGTGTGCTCCAACAGGTGGACAAGGGGGACAGTGTCACTGATGCATGCACTGTCACTGCTCACCATCCTTGTGGACTTCTCAAATGGTGACAGGACAGTGCATGCATCCCTGATCATGGCCCACTGGCGTGGGGAAAAAAAAACAAGCTCCCCTGACCCTGTCCTGGTGCCATAGTCACACAGGTACTCATTGATGGCCCTCTGCTGCGTGTGCAGCCGCTGCAGCATGGCCAACGTTGAGTTCCACCTGGTGGGCATGTCACAGATTAGGCGGTTCTTGGGCAAGTTAAACTCCTTTTGGAGGTCCGCCAGCCAAGCACTGGCATTATATGACCGGCGGAAATGCACACAGACTTTCCTGGCCTGCCTCAGGACATCCTGCAAGCCCGGGTACCTGCCCAAGAACCGCTGCACCACCAAGTTAAGGACGTGAGCCAAACAGGGCACATGGGTCATTTGTCCCTGTCGGAGGGCAGAGAGGAGGTTGGTGCCATTGTCGCAAACCACCATTCCTGCCTTAAGTTGGCGTGGCGTCAACCACCTCTGAACCTGCCCCTGCAGAGCTGACAGAACCTCTGCCCCAGTGTGGCTCCTGTCCCCCAAGCACACCAGCTCAAGCACTGCATGGCATCTTTTGGACTGCGTACTTGCGTAGCCCCTTGAACGGCTATGGAGCACCGCTGGTTCCAAGGAAAAAGCACAGGAAGAGGCCATGGAGGAAGAAGAAGAGGAGGGGGTGGAGGAGAGAGTGTGTCACAATCATTAGTAGTGGCATTTTGGAGGCATGGTGGCGGAACAACCTCCAACACTACTGCACCTTCTCCTGCATCCTTCCCAGCTGCCAGCAGAGTCACCCAATGCGCCGTGAAACTTAGGTAACGTCCCTGTCCATGCCTGCTGGACCATGAGTCAGTGGTAATATGCACCTTACCACTGACCGCCCTGTCCAGCGAGGCATGGACATTGATTTCCACATGCTGGTAGAGAGCCGGAATCGCCTTCCGTGAGAAAAAGTGGCGTTTGGGTACCTGCCACTGAGGAACCGCACATTCCACAAACTCACGGAAGGGGGCAGAGTCTACCAACTGAAAAGGCAGCAGTTGAAGTGCTAGCAATTTTGCCAAGCTAGCATTCAACCGCTGGGCATGTGGATGGCTGGGAGCAAACTTCTTTCGGTGGTGCAGCAGCTGGGGCAGGGAAATTTGCCTGGTACAATCTGACGTTGGTGTACCAAAAGCAGATTGCCCACAAGTACTTGGCTGTGACACACCTAATTCTACACCTTCATTCCTCTCAGTGCAGGTCTCAGAGAGGACTGAAGGTATAGTGGGGTTGGAGATCTCAGCTGATGAGGAGCAAGGAGAGGTCCTCTTTGTTCTTTGGTGTGGGTCTTTTAGATACGCTTGCCAACGAACTGCATGGCAGGTCAACATATGTCTGGTCAAGCATGTGGTACCCAAGCGGGAGATGTTTTGGCCACGCGAGATACGCTTGAGACATATGTTGCAATTAGCAGCGGTGCGATCTGATGCACTCGTTTCAAAAAAGGCCCACATCAAAGAACTTTTTGAATTACCCGCAGAGACTGCAGCGCCCTGCACATGTGGAGCTTTGGGGTGTGATGCAGTCAATGTGCTGCCCTTAGGCTGTCCCCTGGAGGGCATCCTGCCTCGTTGGTGATGTGCCGCCTCCTCCTCCTCCTCCTCCTCTCTCCTGTCAGGCACTCACGTTGAGTCAGTGACCTCATCATCCCCTCCCTCCTCATCACTGGAGCAAACCTGGCAGTATGCTGCAGCAGGGGGAGCATGACTGCCAGATTGCTGTCCTTCTTGGGCACCCCCTCTGTCCATGCTCATGTTACTGCCTTCATCGAGCTCAGTATCATCATCAGAGCCTTCCAAACGCGGGGCATCCTCCTGGAGCATGTACCCAACACTGTGGTCAAACCGTTCGAGGGACTCCTCAGGAGGACATGGTGGGGCTAGGGAAGGAGTCACTGATGACATTGAGGCGAGGGAAGAGGCCGCTGCTTTGCCAGACAAAGTACCCTGAGCATGGGTGTGAGAGGATGAGGAGGATGAGGACAGCTTGGTCATCCACTCGACCAAGTCTTCCGCATGTTGCGGCTCAACACGGCCAGCTGCCGAAAAAAAGGCCAAGCGTGTCCCGCGGCCACGTGCTGATGAGGATGCACCGTCTCCACGACCAGCACTAGACACAGAGCCTGCTTGCCCTCTCTTATTGGCTTGTGACTGTCTGCCTCTCCTTCTTGGCCTTCCAGACATACTAATGGCCTGTAGCTGCACTAAGCTGGGATATATATATATATATATATATATATACTGATACTGCAGCTAGAAAAATCAACTGCCTGCCTGTAGTATGAGAACACCACCAACCTTCTACAGGTAGCTTTAGCTGAACACTGTACAGAGCTCGCAAAAAAATAACTTGTAGGTTTAGCAGAACACTGTGAGGAGGAGGACGCACCACACTAACTTTTAGTTTTAGCTGAAAACTGTGAGCAGGACGCACTGCACTAACTTGTAGCTTTAGATGAACACTGTGCAGAGGTCTCACTACACTAACTTGTAGTTTTAGCTGAACACTGTGAGCAGGACGCACTACACTAACTTGTAGTTTTAGCTGAACACTGTGAGGAGGACGCACCACACTAACTTGTAGTTTTAGCTGAACACTGTGAGCAGGACGCACTGCACTAACTTGTAGCTTTAGATGAACACTGTGCAGAGATCTCACTACACTAACTTGTAGTTTTAGCTGAACACTGAGCAGGACGCACTACACTAACTTGTAGTTTTAGCTGAACACTGTGAGGAGGACGCACCACACTAACTTGTAGTTTTAGCTGAACACTGTGAGCAGGACACACTGCACTAACTTGTAGCTTTAGATAAACACTGTGCAGAGGTCTCACTACACTAACTTGTAGGTTTAGCTGAACACTGTGAGGAGGACGCACCACACTAACTTGTAGTTTTAGCTGAACACTGTGAGCAGAACGTACTGCACTAACTTCTAGCTTTAGATGAACACTGTACAGAGGTCTCACTACACTAACTTGTAGTTTTAGCTGAACACTGTGAGTAGGACGCACTACACTAACTTGTAGCTTTAGATGAACACTGTGCAGAGCTCGCAAAAAAATAACTTGTAGGTTTAGCTGAACACTGTGAGCAGGACGCACCACACTAACTTGTAGTTTTAGCTGAACACTGTGAGCAGGACGCACTGCACTAACTGTAAATAGTCTAGCTGCCTGACTGTGGTACTAATAGGATCAAAAGAACACCAGCAATTTTCTTCAGGTAGCTGTAAATACTGTAACAAGACAAGCCTGCCCGTCAGTAAGAAGATAACAGGAACCCATCTAGCTAAACTGAATACAGTATATTATATATATATATATATATATATATATATATATATATATATATATATATATATATTTATATATATATTTATGCAACACTTGGGATGCATATATATATACACAATACACTGTAAGTGCAGTTAACTCACTGATTGTCCTGCCTAATCTATCTAACTCAAATGAAATGACACTGTCTCTCTGTCTATCTATCTCTCTTTCAAGGCTGAAACACACTACACAGGGCCGCGGTGCAGGTGGCCTTATATAGTGTGAGGCGTGTTCTAAACCCCCTGAGCCATAATTGGCCAAAGCCACCCTGGCTTTGGCCAATTACAGCTCTCTCTACCGACGGCGCTGTGATTGGCCAAGCATGCGGGTCATAGTGCATGCTTGGCCAATCATCAGCCAGCAATGCACTGCGATGCCGCAGTTAATTATGGGCCGTGACGCGCCACAAGAATTTGGCGCGAACGGCCCATAACGTTCGGAATTCGGCGAACGACCGAACAGCCAATGTTCGAGTCGAACATGGGTTCGACTCGAACACGAAGCTCATCCCTACTTACAAGTTCCTGTATGTGGACGTGGGGAAGAATGGCCGGATGTCAGATGGTGGAGTCAGTGCCCATTCTACAGGCGTCTCCAGAATGGCAGCTTGGACTTGCCACCTCCAGAAGACAATAGGCAGTTCCGCCTATTTCTTACACTGATACACATGGCGGAATATAAACTCAATCACATCATCCTGGCTTGAACTATGCTGGCTCAGTTGGGCCTGAAGCCGGAATTAATCTCAATTAACCAACCCTGACGGTGCTTGAAGCTGGCCGTCCTGGCTTGCCCCCCCAGAGTGCCCCTGAGGTCCGTCTAAGATACATGGAATACTTTGCGGGTAGGGGGGCCATCAATATGCCAGACAATGTCTGAGACATTTTTTAAATAAAAAAAATTTGTTAAACTGAACAAATATTTGCTTACATTTACTGCTTGTCTTTCTTTTAGCTGTCCCTGAATGAAATTTGGGGAGTCCTGAAAATGGCGTGATTGTTTAAAATTAAAAAGCATTGTTGGGTGTTATTTACTAAAGGCAAAGACACTTTGCACTGCAAGTGCACTTGAGACTGCACTGAAACTGCACTTGTAGTGCAAAGTGGATTTGCCTTTAGTAAATAACCCCCATTGTCACTGAAAACACCAGCTTTACAACCCAAAAATGCTTTTGAGCATTGAAAGAAGAAGCCACGCATTGTTGAATATCAATCTTTTTAATAAAAGCACACTCACATGTGCATTTATAAAAGGTTTTTAAAACAAACCAACATTTTTTTTTAGGTGACATTAAAAGTAGAAATGTCCTTTTAAGGTAAAACAGGCATGTTTAAAACCAACAAGAAATGCACAAATCTGGAACTTACAAAGTTCAACTTTTGTAAAAAATTGAAGGCAATATCAGACATGAGTATTTATAAACTGTGTTTGATGTTGCGTTCAGATGGTGTGAAGTCACCCCTGGAAAAGCCAAATTTTGAAGATGCACACAAATTGCCGAATGTCAACATGTGCTAGCTACCATCATGGGGGATCAATGGACGTGTTTTGTGGGTGCAACCTCTACCTCTCAGCTACTTTATTATTGAGGAAGGGGTTGCACCCCCAAAACGCGTACATTGATCTCCCGTTATGGCAGATAGCACATGTTGACACTGTGTGCATCTTCAAAATTTGGCTTTTATAGAATATGTCAAAAAATGTGCTAAACATTTTCAGAATAATAAAGCAGAAAGAAGTAAGGGATTTTGAGGGTTTTTAAACTCTCCCTAAAACATCAATGTTGTTCTTCATTTTGTTTTGAACATCATTGATGTTTTGCTTGATGTTTTCCAAGTTCCTATTACACCCCATGATCTCCCCGATCAGGATCTGGGCACTTTCACTAGTGAAATGACCTTCATCCACAACATCACGATCACCTAAAAATATAGAAAAAAAACACATCATGTATTATAAATATGCAGGCATCCATCTCTTACCTGAGCCTGTGGTCACAGACAATCACCTGTTGTGGTGACAATTTCCACCACGTCTCCCTCCTTCTCCTCTGCTTGGGTTTGGGGGATCTCCACTTCTTCCTGAGGTGGGGGTCTGTTGTCTCCTTGGATGAATGGTGTCCTCCAAGTCTTTTCTCCCCTATGTAAAAAAAATAAGTATACTTAGCACACAGATATTTGATGGCAGAAATAGGAATATGAAACATTGCTTGGAAGTGGTGTACAATTGTCTATTTTGGCAGAGTTCCAAGATGAAGAAATATTGTTTTCCTTTGTCAAGCTTGAATACTTACCTGTTTTGTACAAGTTTCACAGATGGAGACACCCCTATAGTATACACTGGAGCACCTGTGTGGGACCCCCTAATAAAAAGGGTGTTCTTGTGTCCCACACTAGTGCTCCAGCGTCCAGATGTGTAAACAGCTGCTGAGTGTCCTCTCCTTACACAGGATCTAGTTTGCATTTCATTCTAGTTACAAACCCATCTAGACACCAAAATTATTTTAAGAGAAGTAGGCCAGAAAAAATGTATTGAAATGCATCTGGACAAAACATGGTGTTTTATTGGCCGAACGAACAATGTTTCCTACGAACGAATAATGTGTCCATGAACATGAAAGTTGCCATTTTAAACTGTACAACAGTAAAGAAAAGCACATGGAGCAGCACGAACGTTATAAAAATAACGAATAGGAACACAGGACAACTACTTCCTTTTTTGAAGCACTCTCCTGATACTTCAATACTGATCGTGCTCCCTTAATTTGAGGTCTGGCCACCGTTTCCTCAGTTGATCCTTGGATCGACGTACCCCAAAATTTCGGTGCAGACTCTTCACAACTTTCGCCATGATCTTGGCCTTTCTGACATTGAGGTTGGGGTAAGGTCCATACTTCCTGTCATAGTCGGCCCTCTTCAGTATGTCAACAATCTCCACCATCTCTACAAAGGCCATATTTGAGGTCTTAAATTGTCTCCTCCAGGATCATGACGTTTCTGGCTCCGGGCTTTCCTCCTCCTCCTCATCGTTGCTGTAATTAGCACACACCTGCTCTGTCTCCGCCATGTGCTCTTCCCCACTGCGCCGAATGAGAAGGGGGAGGGAATAGACTAGAAAAAACATTAGGGGCGGGTGGAGTTTCACGCATGCGCAGTGTATATAAAGCGTAACACGCATGCATAGTGCATACGATCTGTGAGCGGAGGAAGGAGTATCAGAAGCACCGATCATGATAACGAAGGTAACATTTAAACTTGGGCCTATACTGCTTATAGATTGAGGCCTATATTGGGACAAGATTAGGAGACTTTAGCCTGACATTAGGGTTTGTCTTGTGTATTGCAGATAAAATGGATGGCTTCAATGACCACAACTTCCTCCCCCTGTTTATAGACAAGTACAGGGAGCTGCCCTGTCTATGGCAGGTCAAACACCCGGAATTTCTGATAACGACCGTGTGTACAGGGCATTACACCCATATACACAATAAGTTACACACACGTATAGAGTCAGACAGACAGAGAAACAAAGACACAAAAAAGGATAAAGAATGAGGAGAAAAATTATCCTAAGATGACATCATTAATCCTGTTCATTTACCCAAAGCTTCTCCAACATTAAGTGGCATTAGGATACATGGGTGAACAAAGATGAAGTTGGGACACAAGAGAAAAAAAGAGAGAGAAACAAGAAAAAGAGAAAAGAAAAAAAAAAGGGGGGGGAAGGACCCCAACCACACTCCGCACTTGATCTCCTGCTCCTCCTGAGGGGAGAGGGCACCCCATAATGTATGTGGATAGATCAAGGTTACTGTAAAGGGAGGGGAGTTCTTACTCAATTTCCAGGTAGTCTTTAGTTGTTTTATAATGGAGCCAGCATGACCATGTGATAGTAAATTTAGGAAGCCTCTCTTGAGAGATATAAATGAGCTCCCCCATTTCCTCCATTTTATTAAGCCTGGTGAACTATTCTCTTATTGTAGGAGTTCATGTAGAATTCTCTCTCTCTCTCTCTCTCTCGATATATATAGATATATAAATATATACTGGGGCCCTTTACTACGACCCCACAACGGCCCTTTCACATGTTCTGCAGTGAGCTCCCTTCCTACTGTATTGGGGTCCCCCCCAGGGTGGCAGAAAACAAGAGTTATATGTCACCAGCATACCAAGAAAATATAAGGATCCAAAGCAGTGGGAGAACTATCAGGGTTGCAAAGGTTGTCTTGCCACCGGGCCCTGGTGTTCTGCCACTGTGGGGTTCCCCAGCCACCTCTTGCTGTCCTGCCCCTGCTATTGACTGCTCCGGTCTGGCATCTCTTGGAATTTACAGGCTGGTTCTCCTGTCCTAAGGATGGGAGAAATCAGTCTGTTTTTTCAGTAACTGAGAGTCCTAGTGGAGTCCTTCCTGCAACTCGCTCTTCTCCCCGCCAATGAGGATGCAGGGGAAGGAGCAGATCGGGCGGCCGCGGTTGTGTGAGCGCTCGCATTATGCAGTGTCAGCAAGCAGAGGGAGGGGGGAGGAATCACCCACAGGAGCTGACTGGGGATGCTCTCCCTCTTAGACATTAATTTTTTGAAAAAAATAAAATAAATTTTTTTTTTTATTGGGGGGGCACATGGTGGGGCACAGCATAATGTTGGGGGGGGGGGGTCAGGGCCCCCTCTGCCCCCCCCCCCCCCTAGGGACGCCATTGGTATCTGAACTGTCTGCATGAGATAGAACAGCATTGGAAGTATGTTCAATTAAAGCAACTAAAGTTGCTTGTCCAGACCAAGAGATACTGAGATTTTTCCAGCTCCTAACATCTCAGTGTATGGTCTTCAATGCCTTAAGAAAGTTCTTGTTGTATAATTTGGAAAGGTTTGCCGGGGTTTGTATCCCAGGGTAGGTTATGGCATCTGGTTTCCATATGAAAGGAAATGTCTTTGCCATTGGGAAAAAACTGCTTTGGAGATCAAAACATTAACCATATGAGAATTAGTATAATCAATCTTCAAGTTTGAGCATTTTTGAAACCTCACAAGGCCTGTTAGAAGGTTTGGTAGTGTGATATGTAGGTCTGAGAAAAAAAAACGAGGAGGATATCGTCCACACAAGTGGATAATTTATATTCCTTGTCCTTAACCAGCAAGATTTTAATATTGGGGTTGGCACACAATCTGTTGAGAAATGGTTTCAGTGTTAGTACAAAAATTTGTGGGGACAGTGGGCAACCCTAATGGGTTCTTTTGCTTATCCAAAAGGTGATCGACAGGTGGCTATTGACTCTCAATCTCGCTGTTGGAATTGAGTACAGGGCTAGAACATGATTTCACTTGTGAGAGCTAGGTCTGATGGCTCATACCACTGCTGACAAATAGTGCCAAGCTAATCTGTTGAATGCCTTTTCTGCATCTTGGGAAAGGAAAAAAACCCTGGTGTTTCTGAGCGGACAACTAGTAGCATAGGTTCAGGGCTTTTGTGATGTTATCTTTGGCTTCCCTGCCAGGGATAAAACCCACTTGATCTAAAGAAATTAATGAAGGGAAGGGAAGTAAATGATCACCAAGCATTTTGGCATACAGCTTAATATCCACATTTACCAATTATATTGAGCAGTATTTAAGCTGGATACACACTATACAATTTTCTGTAGATTGTTTCCTTCAAATTTACCAAATCCATATAATATGAGGTCAAACCTTACGAGTTTAAATTTGTAAAAAATCAGGCAGGCCCTTGCACTACATGGTTTTGGTAAATCTAAAGGTAATCAGACAACAAAAGTTGTATAGTGTGTATAGGGTCTTGTGTTTTGTCCTTGCCTTCTTTAGGTATCACTGTAATGTGGGTCTTCAGTAGCTGTCTAGACTGGCTAAGTGGGTCAGATAGGGATCTGAAGGCAAAAAGAAATCATGGTGCCAAAATCCCCAAAAAACACTTTTGATACTGAACAGTCATACCATCTGGGTCAGGGCTTTTACCCAGCTCCATCTGTTTTAGCACCCAATCAACTTCCTAATGGAAAATAGGAAGCTCCAATTTCTTTGCCTCTTCTGCAGGAATGGGGGAGGGGCTATAGTGATGGAGAAAAACTTCTATTAGGCGGGTATGGGTGTTGTTTTTAGAGGGATACATATTCTTGTGTCAATTCTTTTTTTTTGCTAGGGAGTTGGTAGAGTGGAGTAATTTATTTTTCTAAATCTAGTGAATCTAATGGCCAGAATTAGAACCTCATTTTTTTTAATTACACCCTGTTTACTATACACTGTGTAAAATAAATTGTTTAATTTGTTGGCTTTTAAATATTTTCTATAACTCCTAAATTGTGTGTTAGTTGTAAGAAATAAAGCAATGTGTTTATGTTGTGCTACACTAGATTTACTAAAGCAAAAAAAATGATTGCCAAGGTTTACTTGTTAAACATAGACACCATAGCAACTATTTGCTCATATATTATTTTTACTTTCAAAGGAAAAATGTATTTTTTAGCTTTCGGTGTTTTTTTATTAATCACATTACCTATATATTTTTTCATGGAACTTTCCTCATACTCACAGATTAGCCTGTTAAAAACCACAATACAGTAACAAATTAAAAGATGTGGTCTAAGCTCCTAATTGATTCTATTCCCTCAACAGCACTTTGAAGAGCTATTAATTAGTTCTAATGAGATGGATGGCAACAGTAACTAATTATGTGAACAAAATGGGCCCTATAAAATGGTCTGATAGCTACTCTGTATTCCTACACAAATACATGCTAAACATATTGTCTGAAGAATCAAAGAATAGTATATTTTATCACCATGTTTTATTTGTTGGAACAGGCAGCAATAAATTGTCTCTAACTATAATGAAATTATAGCTTTTAAACTTATAACGAATCAGATAAAATGCTGGTATATACATTTTACCTAGGTTCTTTCAGGTTATAAACTTGACCCTATGGTATAATTTTAGCTATGTCATTGAGCAAGCACCTTTTAGTAAGGTCCTGGCTGATTATTGACAAACTCTGTAAATATATATTATCGATCAGGAATGAGGAAAGAGTCCCTAAGCAGGTTTTCTGAATTTAAATTAGGTTATTGAACTTTTTCCTAATCAATACTGTAGTTAACAGTGGATCACTGAATACATAATATAGTGACAAAATGATTGAATTGTATAATTTAATAGCATTTTCTGCAATTATTATTACATTACAAACAAAACTTAAGATAGCATTTACACAACTGTTAGTACCTATAATACTATATGAATGCTGTTTATATTGTACACCTTTTTAATTTTTATTTTTTTGCTATGTTTATAATTTATTGACAGAATACTATCGTTTTGTAACATTTAATGCAGAAATAATTGTTACTTTAGAAGTACAACATATTGCTTTTATAATTGATCAGCTTTAGTTTTGGTTGTGGAAAAAAATCATAGAAAAGGACTTTTGAACCACCTGAAAACACATCTATAAGAGGTGTTCAGAATAAAATATTATAATTTTTTTTAACCACTTCATCCAAAACGACGTACCCGTACATCGGTACTTTGATGCAAAATACCCGGGGTTATGGCAGCAGCTAGCTGCCAAAAGCCCGGTATTTCCGGGAATGCCGTGCATTTTTCTTTACGATAAAAGTGGTCTCTGCGGCAGATTTGCTGCAAGATCACTTTTATTGGCGGTGGGAGAGGTGCCCACCCCCTCCTGTTGCGCTCCAGTTGTCTCCGCCACTTATCGGCGCCGGCAGAGATGATTGTGTCCTTTCCCATGGATGCCTGGCTGACCCCCACTCAGTTCCATAGCATGAAAAGGCGGAAGCGACATGAAACGTCACTTCCGCCCATAGCTCTTAAATTTTTTTTTTTAAATTGCATTTTAGTGTAAATATGAGATCTGAGGTCTTTTTGAACCCCAGATCTCATATTTAAGAGAACAAATATAAAACAAATTGGGTTAACTTTACTGTTGTCTTATTTTATTCAAAAAAAGTGTATTTTTTCCCAAAAAAAGTGTGCTTGTAGGATCCCCGGGCGAACACGGTGTGACAGAAAGTATTGTAATGACCGCCGTTTTATTCTCTAGGGTATATAAAAAAAATATATATAATGTTTGGGGGTTCCAAGTAATTTTCTAGCAAAAAAAAATGATTTTAACTTGTAAACAATAAGTGTCAAAAAGAGACTTAAAGTGATTGTAAAGGTTTGTTTTTTATTTTTTTTAATAACAAACATGTCATACTTACCTCCACTGTGCAGCTCGTTTTGCACAGAGTGGCCCCGAACGTCCTCTTCTGGGGTCCCTCGGCGGCTCTCGTGGCTCCTCTCCACATCAGATAACCCCCTAGTAGAAGCGGGGGTTACCTTGCGGGCGCACTCCCGAGTCCATCACTTGCGTCCATAGATACGAATATCAGACTTGGCCCCGCCCCCCCAGTGCCAGCGTCATTGGATTTGATTGACAGCAGTGGGAGCCAATGGCTGAGCTGCTATCAATCTATCCAATCAAGAGCCGACCCCGGGCAGAGTAAGAACGGGTCTCCGGCTTGTGAAATTCCAGGGCTCAGATAAGTAAGATGGGGGCTGGGGGGCCAGTCACTGCCAGGTGTTTTTTCACCTTAATGCATAGGATGCATTAACCTTCCTGGCGGTATTCCCGAGTGTGGCTCGGGGTGGATTTTCAGCACCAAAAGCGGTAACCCCGAGCCACACTCGGGATTGCATCGTAGGATCCAGGTACAGCAAACTTACCTTGCCCCTAGGATCCTGCTATGTCTTCCCCACTGTGTGTACGAGCCATCCTCCACTCGTTTCATCACAGCGCCGAGCTCCGTTCCCTGCGAGCGTTGCGTTGCACAGGGACGGAGAACTGCGCCAAATTCAAAAAGTAAAAAACACAATACATATACAGTACACTGTAATCTTACAGATTACAAAACTGCATCACATCCCTTTTGTCTCTAGTAGTTTGTCCAGTCCCCTGCATGCAGTTTTATATTATAAATACTGTTCTTTCTGCCTGGAAACTGGAGATTGTCCATAGCAACCAAAACCCTCCCTTTACATCAAAATTGATTTTAGACCAGCTAGAAAACAGCGATAATAAATTAGAATCACTTGCAGAATTGAGCAATAGTAATTTGTGAGGAAATTTGTCATCAAACACTGAAAGTAATGACAGCGACAATTCTGCAACTGAGCAGATTTCAGTGTTTTTGATTTAAATACATTTTTGAATAATTTTTATTATTATTATATTATTATTTGTTTTAATTATTTATAGTTATTTATTATATTATAATTTATGATTTTGTGTTTCAAACTTTATCAAACCCGGGATGTCTACTAGACTCTTGTTTGGACAGATTTAGGTGAGTTATTTCTTATGCCCCGTACACACAGTCGGATTTTCCGACGGAAAATGTGTGATAGGACCTTGTTGTCGGAAATTCCGACTGTGTGTAGGCTCCATCACATTTTCCATCAGATTTTCCGACACACAAAGTTTGAGAGCAGGATATAAAATTTTCCGACAACAAAATCCGTTGTCGGAAATTCCGATCGTGTGTACACAAATCCGACGGACAAAGTGCCACGCATGCTCAGAATAAATAAAGAGATGAAAGCTGTTGGCCACTGCCCCGTTTATAATCCCGACGTACGTGTTTTACGCCACCGTGTTTAGAACGATCAGATTTTCCGACAACTTTGTGTGACCGTGTGTATGCAAGACAAGCTTGATCCAACATCCGTCAGAAAAAATCCTAGGATTTTGTTGTCGGAATGTCCGAACAAAGTCCGACCGTGTGTACGGGGCATAAGAATTACAGGCCTACACTATAAAACGCCAAATTTTCATGCAAAATAATTGTACCGCTTTCAGCATAAAAAATCTGAAATAATCATACCGCCAGGGAGGTTAAGGTGAAAAAACATGAGACTTTACAACCCCTTTAAGTGGTTAAAGAAGCTTGTAGACAGAGATAAAATGGAGAAATGATTAAAATACTGTATAGTATAGATAGAGTCAAATAAATAGTCATTTGCAGTATCTTTTAGATCATACATCAAAAGTATCCAAAATACAATGGTTAATAATAGGGATTAAGGGAATATTGCAGCGAAAGTGACCAATATGTAAAGCTGTAGAATGCAGTCATTAGTCATTCTGCACTACAGAGATACTTACCTAAAATATTAACTTGCTTGAGGTGATTGTAGCCATATTAGTGCACTTGTGACAGAAACAATTGAGTACTGTCCGTGATACTTTTTTTATTTGCACTAACATACAATTTTTCAGGACAAGCTTTCAGGGTATATCCCCTTCTTCGAGGTCCTAGCAGTACCGACTCACAAAAGTTTAAGCAGAATGTGATGTGCTAAAACTTTTGTGAATCAGTACTGCTAGGACCTTGAAGAAAGGGACATACCCCAAAATCTTGTGCTGAAAAATTATATGCTAGTTCAAATAAAAAATGTATCACAGACAGCACTCAATTGTCAAAATGTTAAGAGAGTTTTGACATCAGAAATGATTGGGAAAATGGACATGAAGTGGGTTTAAGTGTAAAGATAAGGAAAGAAGGAAACAGTGTTTCATATGATGTCCTCCCAGAACGCGGCTCTCGTGTGGCCGGGAAGCTGCCCAGCCGCGCGATTTGTAACTGGCTGTGTCCATCGGCTTCCATCCATTGTTTACAATTGTGTTGCCAACTGTGATTGGTCACAGTGATCACATGGTGCAGACAGGGCCAATCACAGCCCATCTGTACCATGTGATTAGCTTTGACCAATCACAGCTAATCACAACAAAAGGCACAAAATAAACCAATTTCATTCAGTAAAAATGGTTGCTTATACCAAAGAAATTCATTGGTTTATTTAATCATAATGTGTAAAAAGAAAAAAAACTGACCACTTCCCCAGAGTAGTACAGTGTTACTATGGTAACACTGTATAGCTCCAGTCACAATGCATTGAAAAAAAAAATCATAAAAAAAAAAGTATATGACTACATTTTTTTAAAATTATTATTTACATACTGTCACCAGTCAGTGTCCCTGATCACTGTAGCAGAATACATTTTGATCTAAATTTTTGAATAAAAAAATTATTTATTTGCAAAATTTTATAACAGAAATAAAAAAAATATTTTTTTTCTAAATTTTCTGTATTTTTTCATTTATTTAGCAAAAAATAAAAAACCCAGTGGTGATTAAATACCACCAAAAGAAAGCTCTATTTGTTGCTGGCCTGATATGTTGGATTGTGAATTAATTAATCCTTTTGTAAAAGGAAGCTCTATTTGTGTGAAAAAAATTATATAAAAATTACTTATGGGTACAGTGTTGCAATTGTCATTCAAAGTGTGACAGCGCTGAAAGCTAAAAATTTGCCTGGGCAGGAAGGGGATAAATATACCTGGTATTGAAGTGGTTAACAAGAAAATACCCTAGAGCGTTCTTAAAATGTGAGCCCAAAGAGGAGGGTGTTCCCCTAAAATACCTCAATTTGAAACCAATCATGTTCATATATCAAAAGGATAATGGTATGTTCTACCTATTCAAATAATATATGAAAGAAAAGTTTTATCGGAACTAGTGTTGAGCGAACGGTTTGGGCAGAGCAAAAGTTAGGACCGGACATTGCCTATTCGCCCGTTTGGCGAACTCCCGAACTTGTGGGGCATTCCGCAATGTTCGGCTGCCGATCGCCCCACAATGCACTGCGCACTGCACAGTGCATTCTTAGCCATGAGTGGGAAAATCTTTGCCCAAGCAGGGCACGGTGAAAGCTGGTTGTTAAGGAGCGGGGCCAGGAGGCTGGCCGCAGCATCCTTAACAACCGATGAGTCATCAGCTGACAGCTGAATGAAAAAAAAAACATTGCCCGCTCATCGGCGCTCCCTGGCACTGGGGGGGCCTCCGGTCCTTGTTCCCTTAGGAGTGGAGGCATTCGTTTTTGCGGTGACTGCGCGCATGCACACCGCCTTTTTTTTTCATCTTTGCCTGCAGTCGCCGCCCACCTTCGGTGTCGGCGGTCTGTGTCGACGTCTGACGTCATCGCGTCATGTGACGCGGTGGCGCTGGATGCCGCATCAGCCGAGGAACCCTTATTGGAGGGCTTCCACACACAGGTGTATTCTTTACACAGGTATGTGGCTAAGCCTTTTTAGGTTTTACACAGATCTTCAGGCTACACGCTTTTTACCTTACATCCAAAACCGCTGTGATTGGTTGCTTTCTATACCAATCCCACCTCCCATTGTCATGCATGAAGATGATTTTATTATGGAAAGCATAGTTCTTCCTTCTGTATCAGGGAAGGAAGTAGTGAGTCAGGAACTCCACATACTTTGCAGAGGTCATCTTTACACCTTCAGGGACCCTACAGGGGCCGACCAGCTCTCTTCCCATGATTCCAGCCCAAAACATGACTCCACCACTGCCTTACTGAGGTCACAGCCTTGTTGGAACAGGGTGGCCGTCCACCAACCATCCACTACTCCATCCATCTGGACCATCCAGGGTTGCACGGCACTCATCAGGGAACAGGACTGTTTGAAAATTAGTCTTCATGTATTTTTCTGCCCAATGCAGCCGTTTCTGCTTGTGAGCATTGGTTAGTGGTGGCCGAATGGAAGGTTTATGCACAGTTGCAAGACTCTGGAGGACTTGACACCTTGATGTCTGTGGGACTTCAGAGGCACCAGCAGCTTCAAATATCGGTTTGCTGCTATGTAATGGTGTTTTAGCAGCTGCTCTCTTCATCCGATGCATGGATCTGGCAGGAATCTTCCTCAATGTGCCTTTATCTGCACAAAACCTGTCTGTGCTCTGAATCAGCCACAAATCTCTTAATAGTGTGATGATTGTGCTTAAGTTTTTGTGAAATATCTAATGTTTTCATACCTCATCCAAGGCATTGAACTATTTCACTCTTTTCAGCAGCAGAGAGATCCTTTTTCTTCCCCATATTGCTTGAAAATGGTGCTCTGCTTAATAATGTGGAACACCCTCCTTGACCCCCGGTTCACACAGGGGCGGCATGACCTGCACACGACATGCACGGCAACTTGCAAAACGACTTCTGTATAGAAGTCTATGCAAGTCGCCTCAAGTCACCCCCAAAGTAGTACAGGAACTTTTTTCTAAGTCGGAGCGACTATTAGAACGGTTCCATTGTACAGAACGGGAGGCGACTTGTCAGGCGACTAGGTCGCCTGACAAGTCGTCCCTGTGTGAACTTAGTAGTTTTTCCTTTAATTGGGCTCACCTGGCAATCTAATTATCACAGGTGTCCGAGATTGTTTTCAGTGATCAAAAGAGCTCTGAGACACAATGCCATCCATGAGTTAAACTGAAAAACAAAATGTTTAATCTTTGTGATACTGAAATAGAATTTGCATAATAATTTGGAACAGGGTGTAGGGGGACCCCCCAGATGCTATATTTAAAGGAATTTTTCATTTTTATTGTTTCACTTTAAACATCATTAAAATCACTGCTTCTTTAAAAATGATATTTTTTAAAAGTGTTTTTGCATTGGTACATGTCCCCCAGGGCAGTACCTGGGCCCCATACAATTTTTTTGACCAATAACTTCCATATGAGCCTTCAAAATAGGGACTTTTGATTTTTACTGTTTGGGTCCCATAGACTTCAATGGGGTTCGAATTTTGGGTCCAAGCTTTTGCTATGTTTGGGAGTTCTGATGCGAACCAAACCGGGGGGGGGGGTTTGGCCCATCTCTAATAGGGATTAGATATAGGTCGAACCACCTCCGGCTTGGTTTGTGGCAGAACTTTCAAACATTGCAAAAGTTCGGAACCGAATAACGAATCCCATTGAACTCTATTCGATCCAAACTGGAAAAATCTAAAGTGCCCATTTTGAAGGCTTACAGTCAGGTCCATAAATATTGGGACATCGACACAATTCTAATCTTTTTGGCTCTATACACCACCACAATGGATTTGAAATCAAATGAACGAAATGTGCTTTAACTGCAGACTTTCAGCTTTAATTTGAGGCTATTTACATCCAAATCAGGGGAACGGTGTAGGAATTACAACAGTTTGTATATGTGCCTCCCACTTTTTAAGGGACGAAAAGTAATGGGACAATTGGCTGCTCAGCTGTTCCATGGCCAGGTGTGTGTTATTCCCTCATTTTCCCATTTACAAGGAGCAGATAAAAGGTCCAGAGTTCATTTCAAGTGTGCTATTTGCATTTGGAATCTGTTGCTGTCAACTCTCAATATGAGATCCAAAGAGCTGTCACTGTCAGTGAAGTAAGCCATCATTAGGCTGAAAAAACAAAACAAACCCATCAGAGAGATAGCAAAAACATTAGGTGTGGCCAAATCAACTGTTTGGAACATCCTTAAAAAGAAAGAACGTAGCGGTGAGCTCAGCAACACCAAAAGACCCGGAAGACCGCGGAAAACAACTGTGGTGGATGACCGAAGAATTCTTTCCCTAGCCAGTTGTCGACCGCCGCACGACTATATACGTCCACAGAGCGTCACGGGCAGGCAAAAGGGCTTACAGGTACGTCCTTGCCCGCCCGTGGGTGGGGGGTCCGATCGGCAAATCCTCCCCGGAGATCGGTGGTGAGGGGGAGGCCATCCATTCGTGGCCCCCCCTCGCGATCGCTCCTGACCAATCAAATCATTTCCCTGCCTCTGTATTGTACACAGAGGCAGAGGAAATGATGTCATCTCTCCACGGCTCGGCATTTTCCGTTCCGGCGCCGAGGAGAGAAGACTGTAATGTGAGTGCACACACACACACACACACACACACACACACACACACACAGTAGAACATGCCAGGCACACATTACACCCCCGATCCCCCCCGATTACCCCCCGATCCCCCCCCAATCACCCCTCCCCCTCCCTGTCACACTGACACCAAGCAGGTTTTTTTTGTTTTTGTTTTTTTTTCTGATTACTGCATGGTGTCAGTTTATGACAGTTACTGTGGTAGGACAGTTACTGTTAGCCCCCTTTAGGTCTAGGGTACCCCCCTAACCACCCCTAATAAAGTTTTAACCCCTTGATCACCCCCTGTCGCCAGTGTCACTAAGCGATCATTTTTCTGATCGCTGTATTAGTGTCGCTGGTGACGCTAGTTAGGGACGTAAATATTTAGGTTCGCCGCCAGTGTTTTATAGCAACAGGGACCCCCATATACTACCTAATAAATGTTTTAACCCCTTGATTGCCCCCTAGTTAACCCTTTCACCACTGATCACCGTATAACCATTACGGGTGACGCTGGTTAGTTCGTTTATTTTTTATAGTGTCAGGGCACCCGCCGTTTATTACCGAATAAAGGTTTAGCCCCCTGATCGCCCGGCGGTGATATGCGTTGCCCCAGGCAGCGTCAGGTTAGCACCAGTAGCGCTAACACCCACGCACGCAGCATATGCCTCCCTTAGTGGTATAGTATCTGAACGGATCAATATCTGATCCAATCAGATCTATACTAGCGTCACCAGCAGTTTAAGGTTCCCAAAAACGCAGTGTTAGCGGGATCAGCCCAGATACCTGCTAGCACCTGCATTTTGCCCCTCCGCCCGTCCCAGCCCAGCCCACCCAAGTGCAGTATCGATCGATCACTGTCACTTACAAAACACTAAACGCATAACTGCAGCGTTCGCAGAGTCAGGCCTGATCCCTGCGATCGCTAACAGTTTTTTTGGTAGCATTTTGGTGAACTGGCAAGCACCAGCCCCAAGCAGCGTCAGGTTAGCGCCAGTACCGCTAACACCCACCGTACACCTCCCTTAGTGGTGTAGTATCTGAACGGATCAATATCTGATCAGATCTATACTAGCGTCCCCAGCAGTTTAGGGTTCCTAAAACGCAGTGTTAGCGGGATCAGCCCAGATACCTGCTAGCACCTGCGTTTTGCCCCTCCGCCCGGCCCAGCCCACCCAAGTGCAGTATCGATCGATCACTGTCACTTACAAAACACTAAACACATAACTGCAGCGTTCGCAGAGTCAGGCCTGATCCCTGCGATCGCTAACAGTTTTTTTGGTAGCTTTTTATTGAACTGTCAAGCACCAGTGGCCTAGTACACCCCGGTCGTAGTCAAACCCGCACTGCAGTAACACTTGGTGACGTGGCGAGTCCCATAAGTGCAGTTCAAGCTGGTGAGGTGGCAAGCACAAGTAGTGTTCCACTGCCACCAAGAAGACAAACACAGGCCCGTCGTGCCCAATGCTAATTGGGAACCCACCGCTTCTGCAGCACCCGTACTTCCCCCATTCACATCCCCAACCAAATGCAGTCGGCTGCATGAGAGGCATTTTCTTTATGTCCTCCCGAGACCCCTACCCAACGAACCCCCCCAAAAAAGATGTTATGTCTGTAGCAAGTGCGGATATAGGCGTGACACCCGCTATTATTGTCCCTCCTGTCCTGACAATCCTGGTCTTTGCATTGGTGAATGTTTTAAATGCTACCATACACTAGGGTACGGCATTGCACAGACTAGGCACACCCATCGCATTTTGAGAGACCCGAACCTGGAACCGGTTACCGTTATAAAAGTTACAGTTACAAAAACAGTGTAAAAAAAACAAAAAACAAAAAAAAAACACAAAAAAAAATAAAATAAAAAATAATAGTTGTTGTTTTATTGTTCTCTCTCTCTCTATTCTCTCTATTGTTCTGCTCTTTTTTACTGTATTCTATTCTGCAATATTTTATTGTTATCATGTTTTATCATGTTTGCTTTTCAGGTATGCAATTTTTTATACTTTACCATTTACGGTGCTTTATTGTTAACCATTTTTTTGTCTTCAGGTACGCCATTCACGACTTTGAGTGGTTATACCAGAATGATGCCTGCAGGTTTAGGTATCATCTTGGTATCATTCTTTTCAGCCAGCGGTCTGCTTTCATGTAAAAGCAATCCTAGTGGCTAATTAGCCTCTAGACTGCTTTTACAAGCAGTGGGAGGGAATGCCCCCCCCCACTGTCTTCCGTGTTTTTCTCTGGCTCTCCTGTCTCAACAGGGAACCTGAGAATGCAGCCGGTGATTCAGCCAGCTGACCATAGAGCTGATCAGAGACCAGAGTGGCTCCAAACATCTCTATGGCCTAAGAAACCAGAAGCTACGAGCATTTTATGACTTAGATTTCGCCGGATGTAAATAGCGCCATTGGGAAATTGGGGAGGCATTTTATCACACTGATCTTGGTGTGGTCAGATGCTTTGAGGGCAGAGGAGAAATCTAGGGTCTAATAGACCCCAATTTTTTTCAAAAAAGAGTACCTGTCACTACCTATTGCTATCATAAAGATAGCAATAAAAATGATTTAAAAAAAATGAAAGGAACAGTTTAAAAATAAGATAAAAAAGCAAAAAAATAATAAAGAAAAAAAAAAAAAAGCACCCCTGTCCCCCCTGCTCTCGCGCTAAGGCAAACGCAAGCATCGGTCTGGCGTCAAATGTAAACAGCAATTGCACAATGCATGTGAGGTATCACCGCGAAGGTCAGATCGAGGGCAATAATTTTAGCAGTAGACCTCCTCTGTAAATCTAAAGTGGTAACCTGTAAAGGCTTTTAAAAGGCTTTTAAAAATTTATTTATTTTGTTGCCACGGCACGTTTGTGCGCAATTTTAAAGAATGTCATGTTTGGTATCCATGTACTCGGCCTAAGGTCATCTTTTTTATTTCATCAAACATTTGGACAATATAGTGTGTTTTAGTGCATTAAAATTTAAAAAAGTGTGTTTTTTCCCCAAAAAATGCGTTTGAAAAATCGGTGCGCAAATACTGTGGGAAAAAAAATGAAACACCCACCATTTTAATCTGTAGGGTATTTGCTTTAAAAAAATAATTTTTTCATGTAAACAAAAAGTGTCACAAAGGGCTTTGTCTTCAAGTGGTTAGAAGAGTGGGTGATGTGTGACATAAGCTTCTAAATGTTGTGCATAAAATGCCAGGACAGTTCAAACCCCCCCCCAAATGACCCCATTTTGGAAAGTAGACACCCCAAACTATTTGCTGAGAGGCATGTCGAGTCCCTGGAATATTTTATATTGTGACACAAGTTGCGGGAAAGAGACACATTTTTTTTTTTTTTTGCACAAAGTTGTCACTAAATGATATATTGCTCAAACATGCCATGGGAATATGTGAAATTACACCCCAAAATACATTCTGTTGCTTCTCCTGAGTATGGGGATACCACATGTGTGGGACTTTTTGGGAGCCTAGCCGCGCACGGGACCCCGAAAACCAAGCACCGCCTTCAGGCTTTCTAAGGGCGTAAATTTTTGATTTCACTCTTCACTGCCTATCACAGTTTCGGAGGCCATGGAATGCCCAGGTGGCAACCCCGCCCCCAAATGACCCCATTTTGGAAAGTAGACACCCCAAGCTATTTGCTGAGAGGTATAGTGAGTATTTTGCAGACCTCACTTTTTGTCACAAAGTTTTGAAAATTGAAAAAAGAAAGAAAAAATTTGTTTTCTTGTCTTTCTTCATTTTCAAAAACAAATGAGAGCTGCAAAATACTCACAATGCCTCTCAGCAAATAGCTTGGGGTGTCTACTTTCCAAAATTGGGTCATTTGGGGGGGGGGGGGGTTTGTGCTACCTAGGCATTCCATGGCCTCCGAAACTGTGATATGGAAGTGAAGAGTGAAATCAAAAATTTACACCCTTAGAAATCCTGAAGGCGGTGATTGGTTTTCGGGGCCCCGTACGCGGCTAGGCTCCTAAAAAGTCCCACACATGTGGTAACCCATACTCAGGAGAAGCAGCTAAATGTATTTTGGGGTGCAATTCCACATATGCCCATGGACTGTGTGAGCAATATATCATTTTGTGACAACTTTGTGCAACAAAAAAAAATGTCACTTTCCCGCAACTTGTGTCAAAATATAAAATATTCCATGGACTCAACATGCCTCTCAGCAAATAGCTTGGGGTGTCTACTTTCCAAAATGGGGTCATTTGGGGAGGTTTTATGCCATCTGGGCATTTTATGGCCTTCAAAACTGTGATAGGTAGTGAGGAGTAAAATCAAAAATTTACGCCCTTAGAAATCCTGAAGGCAGTGATTGGTTTTCGGGGCCCGTACGCGGATAGGCTCCCAAAAAGTCCCACACATGTGGTATCCCCATACTCAGGAGAAGCAGCTAAATGTATTTTGGGGTGCAATTCCACATATGCCCATGGCCTGTGTGAGCAATATATCATTTAGTGACAACTTTTTGTAATTTTTTATTTTTTTTTGTCATTATTCAATCACTTGGGACAAAAAAAATGAATATTCAATGGGCTCAACATGCCTCTCAGCAATTTCCTTGGGGTGTCTACTTTCCAAAACGGGGTCATTTGTGGGGGTTTTGTACTGCCCTGCCATTTTAGCACCTCAAGAAACGACATAGGCAGTCATAAATTAAAGGCTGTGTAAATTCCAGAAAATGTACCCTAGTTTGTAGGCGCTATAACTTTTGCGCAAACCAATAAATATACACTTATTGACATTTTTTTTACCAAAGACATGTGGCCGAATACATTATGGCCTAAATGTATGACTAAAATTGAGTTTATTGGATTTTTTTTAGAACAAAATTTAGAAAATATAATTTTTTTTCAAAATTTTCGGTCTTTTTCCGTGTATAGCGCAAAAAATAAAAATGGCAGAGGTGATCAAATACCATCAAAAGAAAGCTCTATTTGTGGGAAGAAAAGGACACAAATTTTGTTTGGGTACAGCATTGCATGACCGCGCAATTAGCAGTTAAAGTGACGCAGTGCCAAATTGTAAAAAGTGCTCTGGTCAGGAAGGGGGTAAATCCTTCCGGGGCTGAAGTGGCTAGTGAAGAAAACCCCCTTCACAACAGTTGGCCAGATCAAGAACACTCTCCAGGAGGTAGGTGTATGTGTGTCAAAGTCAACAATCAAGAGAAGACTTTACCAGAGTGAATACAGAGGGTTCACCACAAGATGTAAACCATTGGTGAGCCTCAAAAACAGGAAAGCCAAATTAGAGTTTGCCAAACAACATCTAAAAAAGCCTTCACAGTTCTGGAACAAAATCCAATCTACAGATGAGACCAAGATCAACTTGTACCAGAGTGATGAGAAGAGTATGGAGAAGGAAAACAAATATTAAAATATACTAAAGCACTGATATGCTAATTGGTAGTAAACTGGTGTTAAAAATCGAATACACAATGCAAAATGCATACAATAGTGAGAAAGGTAGTGAAAAAATGGTGAAAAATGTGTGAATATCGAAGACTTCAAATATATATCAACAATCCTTAATAAAGGAATTAGGTGAAAAAATAGGAATAAACCAAATAATTAAAAGCTGCTCGTGTGAAAATTGCTCTGATTCCCACTAAAAATAATAATTATTACATTTACAAGTGCGCTAATAATTAACTTCCTATTAAAATTATGTTGTATCCGTGAAGATAAAAAATATATCAGTGATCCCTAATCAATACAAAAACTTATTTATTGGTGTACAAAATATGAAAAACAATTGATTGGATATCTTCATAAAAAACGTCCAAATAAAAACAGACTCAAGGTATAGAAAAATATTACCAGCAATTAAAACTCAGTCCTTAGACAAAAATAAATGTTCTCTTAATAATCAGATATGTTGGAACCAATTTTCATTCAATTAATCAGCGGGGAGCTGCACAAATCAACCCTTCATGAAGTCACGTGACATGTGATGCAACGCGTCGGGAGGAGCCAGTGACGTCACCTGACACACAGTGTTAGCGGTGAGAGGAAAACTATACAATACTGCTTCTGATTGCTTCTCAAGCGCTGTCTATTTTCCTACACAATGTGAGTGAATATTGATGTGGATGCAGATAACCTCATAAAGTTTGTTTTTCATTGCGCAATTATATATTTCTCTTTTTTATCTTTCTGCAATATCAACTGGGAGGATTATTATTCAACCACCTATCAGCCTCAGAGCTGCAGGGCTGATTTGTACAGCTCCCCGCTAATTAATTGAATGAAAATCGGTTCCAACATATCTGAATATTAAGAGAACATTTATTTTTGTCTAAGGACTGAGTTTTAATTGCTGGTAATATTTTTCTATACCTTAAGTCTATTTTTATTTGGACGTCTTTTATGAAGATATCCAATCAATTGTTTTTCATATTTTGTACACCAATAATTATGTTTTTGTCTTGATTAGGGATCACTGATATATTTTTTATCTTCACGGATACAACATCATTTTAATAGGAAGTTAATTATTAGCGCACTTGTATATGTAATAATTATGGAGAAGGAAAGGAACTGCTTATGATCCAAAGCATACCACCTCATCAGTGAAGCATGGTGGTGGTAGTGTCATGGCGTGGGCATGTATGGCTGCCAATGGGACTGGTTCTCTTGTATTTATTGATGATGCGAATGCTGACAAAAGCAGCAGGATGAATTCTTAAGTGTTTCGGGCAATATTATCTGCTCATATTCAGCAAAATGCTTCAGAACTCATTGGACGGCTCTTCACAGTGCAGATGGACAATGTCCCGAAGCATACTGCAAAAGCAACCAAAGAGTTTTTTAAGGGAAAGAAGTGGAATGTTATGCAATGGCCAAGTCAATCACCTGACCTGAATCCGATTGAGCATGCATTTCACTTGCTGAAGACAAAACTGAAGGGAAAATGCCCCAAGAACAAGCAGGAACTGAAAACAGTTGCAGTAGAGGCCTGGCAGAGCATCACCAGGGATGAAACCCAGTGTCTGGTGATGTCTATGCGTTCCAGACTTCAGGCTGTAATTGACTGCAAAGGATTTGCAACCAAGTATTAAAAAGTGAAAGTTTGATGGATGATTGTTGATCTGTCTCATTACTTTTGGTCCTTTAAAAAAAGTGTGAGGCACATATAAAAACTGTTGTAATTCCTACACCATTCCCCTGATTTGGATGCAAATACCCTCAATTTAAAGCTGAAAGTCTACAGTTAAAGCACATCTTGTTTGTTCCATTTCAAATCCATTGTGGTGGTGTATAGAGCCAAAAAGATTAGAATTGTGTTGATGTCCCAATATTTATGAACCTGACTGTATATGCAAATAATTGGGCATAAGGGTATTGGGGTCCGGGTACTGCCCTGGAGGACATGTATCAATAAACACAAAGTTTAAAAACATAATTTTTAAATGAAAAGTGATTTACTGATGCGAAACCATAAAAATGAGAAACAATAAAAATGAAAAATTCTTTTAAATATAGTGCCTGGGGGGTCCCCTTAATCTGCCTGTAAAGGGGCACATCTGTACCGTATATACTGTAGAGCCTACTGCAATACAAATTACGTTTATAAAGCCAAAAAAATGTAATTTTCCCTGCAAGCTTTGTATAAGGAGACCACGACTTAGTGCACTCGGAACAAAATTTTAGATTTTTTGGCCAAATTCTGGTGTCTCTTTCACAGACTTTGGATAGAAGTAAGAGGTGAGGAAAAATTGGTGTTTGGGCGTTGGTGGTGCCTTCACACTGTAACCCTATAGAGGTACTCTCGATGACAGAAAGAATTGGCCTTGCTGTCAAAAATATAAATTACATGCACCTGATCCAGATCCAGAAAGCACCTAATCAGCGACGTCGGCATCAGGGGCTTGCTAGCTGCTGCTAATCCAGGACTGATTCATTTTGATAAATGTCAGACACCCTCTCTTATCTGTCACAAAACCTCTGGCAGCACTGAATGCCCATTCAGAAACCATTCAGGGCATCCCAGCAGCTCAATTGCATACTGGGCAAATTCTGGCCAGCGGTCTATTCTCATGACCCAGTAACCCAGTGGATCATCATCTGGAAAGCTCTCCATGTCTGTTTTTGCCCCTAGATAATCTCCCACCATATGATGCAGATGCTGCCGATGGTATGTGAAAGCTGATAGCCCTGGGGACGAAGCACTAAAAAAATGTTGAAAAGCATTACTGAGACAGCCCCCTTCTCCACCGCTCCTCTCTTGATCAACAGAAGCCTCAAAACTAAGTTTTCCCTCAAGACTGTAACCTACCAAAATCTGTTAAGGTGTTACATAAGCTCCTATTTAAGGTGACCTCGAGAGATTTCATCTTCTGCTCCCTCTGTGGGGACAAGATGAGTTCTAAGACTTTCCCCTTGTAACGGTGGTGAAGGAGGATTGCCAACCAATAGTGATCCTTCTCTTTGATGCCACGTATTCTTTTTGCAGGCTTAGAAGAATGAGGGAGTCCATGCACCGCAAGTTTGTGGAGGCATGAAAAGGAGACTCCCGGGGTCTCTGAGAATTACAGTATTTGGAAGTGCCTCCTCTCAGCCACGTACTACTCAAAGGTTCTGGGGATGGAAAACCATCTGTTAAGGGTTGATGTATGTCTTCCCCAGCTTAAATTCCTCCAAAACTGCCAGAATCATCATGCTCCTCCTCCCTCTTCTCTTGTGTGTTGTATGGTGTCGCAATAATGGTGTCCTGCATAAAACAGGCCCTGAGAGGAAAGAAAGTCCTCCTCTTCCTCCCGCTGCTCAGCCTCGAGTGCCCTGTCCATAATATCACACAGAGTCTCTTCCAGCAGGATCACAACAGGGATTGTGTCACTGATGCATGCATTGTCACAGCTCCCCATCCTTGTCGCCTCCTCAAATAGTGACAGTACAGTGCATGCATCATTTATCAGCAGCCATTGGCATGGGGAAAAATGGCTGAGCCGGCTTGAGCCTGTCGTTGTGCCATACTAACACAGGTACCTGTTGACAGTTCTGTGCTGCATGTGCAGCAACTGCAGCATTGCCAAAATTGAGTTCCACCTTGTGGGCAAGTCAAAAATCAGGTGATTTATGGGCAGGTGAAATTCCCGCTGAATTTCAGCCAACCAAACACTGGCTGTGTATGACCGCCTGAAATGGCTACATTCTCTTTTGGACTGCTTTAGCAGATCTTCAAACCCTGGGTATCTGCTTAAGAAACGCTGCACCACCAAATTGAGGACATGTGCCAGGCATGGCACATGTGTCAACTTTTCCTGTCTAAGGGCAGACAGGAGGTTTGTGCCATTATTGCACACCACCATTCCTGGCTCCAGCTGGCATGACGTGAACCACCTCTGGGCCTTCCCCTGCAGAGTTGCAAGAATCTCTGCTCTGGTATGGCTCCTATCCCCCACACAGACCAGCTGAAACACTGTATGGCACCTTTTAGCCTGACTCATGGAATAGCCCCTTGAAAGGTTAGGGAGCACTGGTGGTTCATAAGACAATTCAGCAGAGGAGGGCATGGGGGAGGAGGAGAAGGAGAGCTGACAAATCTTGTATCATCACCAGTAGCTGTATGGAGATGTGATGGCACAACAAGCTGCAGCACTGAGCCTTGTCCTGCAACCTTCCGAGTTGCAAGCAGACTTACTCAGTGTGCTGTGAACGAAATATAGCATCCCTGACCGTGCTTGCTAGACCATGTGTCAGCAGTAATGTGGACCTTGGAGCTAATTGCCTTGCCCAATGATGCCACAGCATTGCCTTCCATGTGATGGTACAGAGCTGGAATGGCCTTTTGTAAAAAGAAATAGCGACTGAACCTGCCATTGTGGTACAGCACATTCTGAAAAATCATGGAAGGAAGCAGAATCCACCAGACAGAAAGGCAGGAGTTGTAAAGCCAGCAGCTTTGATAAGCTTGACTTTCGACACTGGGTATGTGGGTTGTAGGTACTGTTTTTTTTTGCTGCAGCAGATGGGGCAGAGAAATTTGCCTGCTATGGTCTACAGCTGGTGGCGTGCTACTGACAGATGTGCTTCAGGGACCTGTGACACCCTTCGCTATATCATCATCCCTGTTAGTGGAGGCTGCTGAGAGGTCATGAGGAGGAAGACTAGAAATGTGAGTGGGAGGTTAAATGCCTTGTCAAGCATGTGGGACCCAAATGGCTGGTGTTTTTGCTACTCTTGATCTGCTTGGGGTAAAATTTACAAATTCCAACAGTGCAATCGGCTGCACATGTGCTAAAAAAGGCCCAGACAGCTGAGCTGTGGGAAGTGGGCCAGGACTCAGGAGATAACAGCTCCACAATCTGGTGGAATAGGGTGGCTGCTCTCTACTCTTCTGTGATGGCTGCCTCGTTGGGGTCACTTACCTCTTCTGCTCTATCCAGCACGCAAGTCACATCAGTGACCTCATCATCATCATCCCGTCCATCCTCATCATCACTGGAGCCAACTTGGCAATACGCTGCAGCTGGGGGAACATGGCTGCCAATTTGTTGTTTACCAGAGTCCCCCCTCTCCGTAGGCTTATGTTCCTACCTTCCTCAACCTCAGGATCTGAATCTGAAAGTAATGGCTGTGCAATGTCAAGGCGCAAGTGGCTGATGCTGTGTTCAAATAACTCAGCTTACTCCTTCATACCTGATGCTGGGGCTATGGCAGGAGTAGCGGTGGACAAGGAGGCAGAATAAGCCACTCTGGCAGCTGCGGTGGACTGCACACTTGTCTCTGCTTGGGTGATGGAGGATGAGGGGGATGAGGATACCTTAGTAAGCCAGTCCACCACCTCCTCTACTTGCAGTGGCTGGATAGCACGGGCAACATCACTAAACAGAGGAAATTATGCCCTGCCTTAGGACGGACCACGTCCACCTTTGCCTGTGGACACAGATGCTGCTGGCCCCCTCACAGTGCCATGGGAACATCTGTCTCTCCTTGGCCTCCCAGACATCATGTGGGGGGGCTTATTAACAAAATGTGATAAAGATGTGGAAAAGTGTATGAGGATGCACTTTAATCAATGGAAAGTGGTGTATAGTCCACTTTAACTTGAGTACTCACTACACAGAGACACTCCACTGACACACTACAATATATTGCAGTAAAACTACACTGACCCACTTCAATATACGTGCACTAACGCACTGAAATATACTGCGTTAAATGTGCAATAACGCACTGCAATATACTGAGGTAAACCTGCAATAGTGCACTGAAATATACTGTGGTAAATGTGCACTAATGCACTGCGATGTACTGTGGTAAACCTGCAATAACGCACTGAAATATACTGCGGTAACCATGCACCAATGCACTGAAGTATACTGCGTTAAACATGCACTAACACACTACAAATTACTATAGTAAACCTGCAATAATGCACTGAAATAGAATGCGTTAAACGTGCAGTAATGCACTGCAATAAACTGCGGTAAACGTGCACCAATTCACTTAAATATACTGCGTTAAATGTGGAGTAACGCACTGCAATATACACGCTCTAAACATACACCAACACACTGAAATATACTGCTTTAAAAATGCACTAACGCACTGCAAAATACTGTAGTAAACCTTTAATAACGCAGTGAAATATATTGTTTTAAACGTGCACTAACACACTGCAATATACTGTGTTAAACCTGCAATAATGCACTGAAATATACTGCTGTAAACCTGAAATAATGCACTGCAATATACTGCAGTAAACTGCAGAAAACCTGCCCCGACAAAATAAAAATGAACGGTCCCACTACACTCACACTGCACTATCACTAGATTCACACTAAACTGACACATTACACTCACAATAGAATCACAATAGTACACTATAGCACACTAACTCGCTAGTAGCACGGAACAGAACCCTGTTCTATCTCTCTCTATGCCAATACTACACTGCAAATGGCTGCAATGGGAAGAATATTTTTATAGTGTGGGGTGGGACTAAGAGCAATGAGCCATGATTGGATAGAGTCATCATCACAGTGTCCAATCATGGCTCTGGCAGTGCTATATGCCCTGATTAAACCTTTCATTGCTTCAGCCAATCAGGTGGCACAGTGCATTGTTGTCGTTCGGCCTGAACTCATGCTCAGGTTGAACCATTCACCCAACTCTAACAGGGAACAGATTCCATCTGTGACCCAGCATTGCAAAGGATAGGAATTTTTTCAAAATTCTGCAACTTGCAGGTTGCGGGTTACAGGCATACTGTTATATGGTCCTGATAAAAACTGCTTCAAGTTTATTTGATGTTTTATTTCTTTTAGGACAGGCAGCAATAAAAAGCAATGAAAATTTGACAGAGGTTCTAGCCTTCCCACATTTTCTGTCTGGTGAAACTATTGTCATTATGTCATTAAAAGTGGAAAGCTCTCTAACAGAGCCTAAGATAGCATTAGGCCAGCAGGGATTCTAATACTTTTCCACTCTTTCCAAAACTAGAAGAAGGTTTTGGCTGAGCATACACTTTCAGGCTGAATCTCTAAAAGATTAGCTCATGTACATCTGCCAGCGCTATAAGAATCTGCACACGTACAGAACTACAAGCACCAAGGGCCAAGTAACCAATATGCACTTGTACCATAATAGTATGCAACAAACTTTTTGCAAATGTCCTACCACCATGACAATAATCAAATTTCCTGACTAATAGCTGAAGTTGCTCTTTCCTCTATGTGTATCTTTCACATGCTTGTTTTCAAAGTGACTGGCACTGAAGTACAATTTCAGAACTACTCTCTCATTGGCTGAATAAAGCACACAGTATGATTTGTGGTGTTGGCAAATGGCTTTTCCCTGTGACAAAATGATTTGCAACTATATCTGGCACATCTTCCATTTATGCACAATTTAAACCCACTGAAGTGTATCATATCGCATGTGGGTAATGATGTCCCATAATGGCCCATGTTGTGTACTGTATATTTTTTCTGCATTGCCAGGAATGGCCCGTATATCAGCAAAAACAGAGTTAGGTACCTGGTAACTCTTTTTCTAAGAAGTCTTCCAGGGCAGCATCCGAGAGATAGGCTCCTCCTCCCTAAAACAGGAAACACATTAGTCCACCATTATAAATTTCACACTCTTACCTGTGTGCCTCAGTTATGTTAAAGCACCGAAGGAATTCCCTGTAAGCTGCAAGCTCCCCCTCTGTACCTGGTTTTTGTTGTTTCAAGGGTGGGAACTAGTGCTGCCCTGGAAGACTTCTTAGAAAAAGAGTTACCAGGTACCTAACTCTGTTTTCTCGAATCGTCTTCCAGGGCAGCATCCGAGAGGATATATCAAGCAATACTTACTAGGGTGGGGTTAGAGACTGGAGCACTTTACGACCAAATGCTTGGTCTTGGTCAGACAGCTGGTCTATGCGGTAGTGCTTAGCGAAAGTACTGAAGCTCGACCATGTCGCTGCCCTGCAGATCTGCTCCGGAGTTGCCCCTGCTTTCTCTGCGGCCGAGGTTGCCCAGGCTCTAGTTGAGTGCGCTCTGATTTCACTAGGTGGAGTGAGATTCTGTGCCTTATAGGTAATCTGTATGGCCATCCTTATCCATCTGCTGATGGTGCTTTTTGAGGCTTGTTTCCCTCTGTTCATTCCTGCATAGAGGATGAAGAGGGAGGTCGTTCTACGCCATTCTTTTGTTCTATCGAGATACGCTATGAGCGTGTTCCTTACATCAAGTTTGCTGTAAATGTCTCTTTTCCTACTATCCATGGTTGTTGGAAGTGAGGGTATGACGATGTTTTGGGTTCTGTGAAATGTAGAAGAGACCTTGGGTAGAAAGGCCGGATCTGGAGAGAGAATTATCTTGTCCAGATGTATTAGACAGTATGGTTCTATTGAAGATAGAGCTTGGATCTCACTCACTCTTCTGGCGGATACTAAGGCCAGAAGGAGCGCAGTTTTTTACGTGAGGTTTTTGTCTGAGCTGTCCTCGATAGGTTCAAACGGAGGGGAAAGAAAGCCCTTAAGTACTGTGCCCATGTCCCAGGTGGGAG
Organism: Lithobates septentrionalis; assembly: GCA_037952835.1. Lineage (NCBI taxonomy): Eukaryota > Metazoa > Chordata > Amphibia > Anura > Ranidae > Lithobates > Lithobates septentrionalis. The sequence goes on along the minus strand of JBBDGP010001324.1, from coordinate 5,020,658 downwards.
TTTTGTACAATTTGGCTGGTTTGGATCTTTTAAGAGCTATGAGGAATCGTCTTATCAGCGGGTCTTCCGCTAGTCTAGTATCCATGACCGAAGAAAGTGCTGCAACTTGTACTTTCAGGGTACTTGGTGATATGTTTTTGTCTGCACCATCTTGTAGGAAGTCCAAAACTATTGGAATTATCCCACCGTTGGAGATTGGTCTGTCTTCGTACCAAGAAACAAATTTTTTCCTTATTTTCTCATAGATGGCTCTCGTTACCGGCTTTCTGCTGTTTAAGATGGTGTTGATTACTCTGTCTGACAGGCCCTTGTTCTGGAGTTTTACCCTCTCAGTAACCAAGCCGAGAGCTTCAAGATTTTGTGGTTCGGATGGTTGACTGGGCCTTGTGACAGTAGATCTGGGCGGTCCGTCAGTGTCAGCTGAGGTTGTATGCTGAGATTTTTTAAATGACTGAACCATGCTCTCTGGGGCCAGTGTGGTGCTATTAGTATTACTGTTGTTTTCTCTGCCTTGATTTTTTGGATTACTTTTGGGATTATGGCAGTTGGAGGGAATGCATAGCACAGATGCCATTTCCAGTTTTGGTTGAAAGCATCCACCCCGCTGTTGCCATCTGTAGGGTCCAGGGAGAAAAATATCGGAGATTTTGCGTTCGCCCTGGAAGCAAATAGGTCTACTTCGGGTATTCCCCACTTCTGGGTGATTTGAGTGAAGGTTGTTTGGTTTAGCGACCATTCCGTGTGTTTTATCGTTTTCCGGCTCAGAAAATCTGCCACTGTATTGTCTGTTCCTTTTAGATGAATACCGGATATCGATCTTATGTTCACTTCTGTCCACAGTAGGATAGATTGTGTCAGTCTCATCAGTTTTTGGGATTTTGTGCCCCCTTGTCTGTTTAGGTATGCAACTGTCGTTGCGTTGTCTGATTGTATCTTTACATCCTTCCCCTGTAATGCTGGCTTGAAGGCTTTTAGCGCTTCTCCCACAGCTTTCAGCTCTCTCAAGTTTGAGGAGGCTTGTGCCCATTTGGGTGTCCATTTCCCTTGCGCGAACCGCCCTTCCATGTGGGCTCCCCATCCTAGGGCGCTTGCATCGGTGGTGATGCTGACTGGATTGACTTGAGCCCATCTGCGCCCCTCGATGACCCGAAGTGGGTTGAGCCACCAGTAGAGTGTTTGTTTGACTGTGGCGGGGACGGGAATGGATTTTTCTAGGGATGCTTGCCTGCCATCCCACTGGGACAGAATGTAGTTCTGTAAGGGTCGCATGTGAATTTGTGCCCAGGTGATGGCTGGAATGGAAGACGTCATCAGTCCTAGTACGGACATTCCGTGCCTGATCGTTGTGGAATGGTTCCTTAGCAGGGACGTAATTGCTTGTGTCATTTTTACGTCTTTTTCCTTTGTTAGGAAAATTTTTGACAGTCTGGAGTCCAGCACGTATCCCAGGTATACTACTCTCTGGCTTGGGATCATTTGCGATTTCTCTGCGTTTATTAACCATCCCAGGTTTTGCAGATAGTTCATACTCTTGCGCAGGTTGTTTTCTAGGATTGCTGTTGAGTCCGCAAAGAACAGGAGGTCGTCTAAGTATGGTATTATTCCAATACCCTCCTGTCTTAGACCTTTTAGTGCTTCCGCCATTATTTTTGAGAATATTCTTGGAGCTGAGGAAATTCCGAAGGGGAGAGCTGTGTACTGTAGGTGCAGCGTAGCTGCTGGCCCCTGGATTGCGAACCTCAGGAACTTTTGGTGATCCTCCCTTATGGGGACATGTAGGTAGGCATCCTGTAAGTCTAGTGTTGCCATGAATGTCTCCTGCGGTAGGATGTTCCTGATTGAATAGATAGATTCCATTCTGAATCTCTTGTATCTTATTCCTCGGTTGAGTGGTTTGAGGTTTAGTATCAGCCTTAGTTTGCCTGATGGTTTTCTTTTTGCGAAGATGTGTGAGTAGAAGCCCTTTTGTTCCTCCTCTTGGGGAACGTGACAAATCACCTTTTGATCTAATAGTTTCTGTAGGGATTCTAAAAACACCTTTGCTTGATTGCTGTCCTTGGGTAGCATGGTCGCTAAGTATTTGGTTGGGGGGCGGTTGGAGAATTCTATTGCGTAACCGTCCGCTATGGTGCGCAATATGAATTTGTTTTCTGTTATCTCCTCCCATTGGTGGGAGAAAGCCGCCAATCTGCCCCCCACCTGAAGGCAGTCATTGTTTTTTGTTCTTTTGGGTATTAGGCTTGAGGATGAATTCACCTTTGCCTTTCTTGTTTTGTTGACCCCAGTGCTTTTTTGCCCCTGGCTTATTGAATTTCTTGAAATGCCGAAAGGGCGCCTTCCCTTGTCTCTTCTTGGTTTGAGGGAACCCCTTATTTTTTGCTGCAGTCCTATCCAGGACTGTTTCTAGCTCGGGACCAAACAGTAGGTCTCCAGTGAATGGTATGCCACATAAACGGTTCTTGGAAGGTGCATTCCCCCCCCCAGGATTTTAACCACAGGGCTCTGCGGGCCGAGTTTAGTAGTGCCGTGGTCCTAGAGGATATTCTGACAGTTTCTGCTGAAGCATCTGCCAAGAAAGCTGCCGCTCTAGTTAGTGTGGGGATGGTTTTAATTAGTTCCTCCCTGGGCGTGTCGTTCTCCAATAGATCTTGCAGCTGGGTTAGCCAGATTAGCAAGGTTCGGGCTGTGCAGGTGGAAGCAATAGCCGGATTTAGGTTTGCCGCCCCTGCTTCCCATGCCCTTTTCAGGAGAGCTTCTATTTTCTTGTCCATGGGGTCGCTGAGGGTACCTGCGTCATCAAAAGCCAAGTCCGATTTGTTCGTGATTTTTGCCAGAGAGGCATCCACCTTGGGGCATTTAGCCCAGGTTTTGGTGTCTGCTTCCGCAAACGGGTATCTGCGTTTGATTGTGGCGGGGATGAAAAGCTTTTTCTCTGGGTCTTCCCATTCCTTTTTGACTATGTCTTTAAGTGTTTGGTGTACCGGGAACGTTCTTGGCTTCTTGGGCTGGAGCCCTTTGTACATTCTGTCATGCATAGTGAGTTCTGCGGTTTTCTGTTCTTTAATGCCTAGAGTGTCAGTGATGGCTTTGAGAAGACTGTCTGTGTCCTCAGAAGGAAACAGGTTGCAGTCTGTCGTGTCATCTTCCTCCTCTGAGTCTGAACAGATACCGTCTTCTGATTCAGATTGTTCAGATTCATCTGAATCCACCTCTTGTTCTGCCTGTACCTTGTTCTCCCTTGGAATGTGTGTTCCGCTGGTAGATGGGATACTGGCCTGAGCGACACTTGCTGGCGTTTCTAATTTTTCTATAGCTGAGCGTAGTGGTGCCATGGTGCTCTGAATTTCTTTCTTAAAAGAATTGAGCAGGTCTTTCAAAAATCCCTGCGATTCTTTTGCCACCATTTTGTCTAAGCATTTCTGACACAGGGGCTTTTTCCAATCTGGGGAAAGCCTGTGGCTGCATGAGGCACATGTTTTGCCTTTAGCCTTCCTTTCCTCAGGGGTCTTTGCCTGCAAGCGAGCATAGAGAACAAAAAAAAAAAAGAACCCCGTGAGATAGGTGGTCAAAGAAACTGCCTGTAGATAGGCAGTAAAGAGGTTAAGACAGAGATAATTCAAGAATATTCTGGCTTACCTTGGAGCTGTCCTGATTTGCAGGATCTGCAGGGCAGGGTGGGGAAGCGTCAGACATGATTAGCCACCAGGGTCCTCTGCTTAGAGGCCTTTTTATCTGCTTCCTGCATAAGCTCCGGCCCCGCCCCCGGCTGACCCCGTGCAGGTTGGTGGACACACCTGCACATGCCGCTGTATTGTAGAGTAACTGTGCTGGTAGTGAAGGGTAGCATTGAACAAATTTGCTATTTGTATTCGGTTTTCTTTCTCTTTTTTTTTTTTTTTTTTTTTTTAAAATTCCCGCCCCTAGGTGTCCCTGCTCTATCTCCGCAGTAAATAGACTACGGGAAAATGGCCGCCAACCCGGAAGCGGAACTTCCTCGGCGCCATCTTGGTACACCCCCGACTTCCTGTAGCGGCCTGTGGCAGTGAGGACGCTGCTGCGCCGCCCGGAGAACGGTGGATTCGTTTGGGGGGACAGCCGCAGCTACCAGGGACCTAGTTAGAAGGTGCAAAACCCTCCCTGCTAGACCCTCTGCTGTTGGGGTTTTCGGCGGCGGTCGGCGGCGGCGGGGGGGGGGGGGGCGCCCATCTGTGCATGCATCTATCCCCCCTGGCGGGCTCCAGATTCTGCGGAAAGCCAGAGGGGGGTGCTTGCGGACGCATACACAGGGCTAAACAGCGGCATGGGGTGGGGATGACAGAGTCCTCCTGCAGCCTGGGGGGATGATTGCAGACCCCTCAGTAGGGGCGAAATCTCAGGCTTTGAGCAATATTGCCCAGTGCTGCGCCTGCTCGCCCTCCCAAAGCCCCTTGGGCTGTATGGGATGCTGGCAGGGGGTCTCCTGCAACAAGCACAGAGACAGGTGAAAATAAAATAACAAACGTTCTTGCAGCTCCTGTGGGTCCGGAGGAAACACAAACAACTGAGGCACACAGGTAAGAGTGTGAAATTTATAATGGTGGACTAATGTGTTTCCTGTTTTAGGGAGGAGGAGCCTATCTCTCGGATGCTGCCCTGGAAGACGATTCGAGAAAATCTGTTAGGTACAGTTTGGCATGTAGTGTAGAATCATAGCGGATCTGTTGTAGCTTTCATTGTAAAACATTTATTGTGTGTGCTGTATTTTACATTTTTTGTGTGTGAGGCAGCCCTCACACACTTGCTTCAAAATGTGGCATTTGAAATGCTTTTTCTTGCTGTGTGGTGCTGAGAGGACGGGTGTAGATCCTTCCTATTATAACCCTTAACTATAAACAAAATAGTAGTATACTGTTGTGAGTCTCTTCTTTTTATAGTGGTGTCGCCTGGGTGAAATGGACCAGAGGAGCAGAAGGTAGCATGTAGTATGGGCAGGAGGAATTATTACTGAGCAAGAGGGCCCTGGGTGAGTGTTACTACCTAGCGGGGGGGTACTACTACTACTGAGAGGGGGGCAATGTACTACTGAGCACAGGGTACTACTGAGCAGGGGGGTGGAGAGAAATGTACAACTGAACAGGGGTTACTACTGAGCAGAGGGGGTTTGAGGAGGGGTATGGGGAATATACAGCAGGTGGGGTTCTTCTGAGCTGTGGAACCACTGAGTGGGAGATATACCGAGCCAGGAAACTGATCAGATGGGGTACTACTGAGCCACCAAAAAGACCAAAATAAAACAAAAAAAAAAACAAAGCCACCAGACACCACAGGAACACCTAACCACACCTCAAATCTGGCAACTTCCACATAATCACTTCCCATTTGACATAATTTCCCCTTTAAAACAAATAACCAACACACACACATTGCATTTGCTAAGCTTCACTAAAGCTTCAAAACAGCATCACAAAAGTATCAAAAATGTAGGCTAAAATCGATAATGCTTGTTGTAGCACTACCCTTGTAAGGGCCACTGATAGAATCTATACCCCACTGGTTGCCCTGACTCTGCAAATCCTCCGTCACCTCTGACACCCTGGGTTCAATCATTTTTTTAACAACTGTCACCAATAATAAGAAACCTTCACAATACCAATGAAACAGTTCAAGTTTCTTTACTGTGGTAAAAGGGACACATAAAAGTGTACAATATAACACTGCAAATCGCAAAGGTATTTTTATCTTAACACTATAGCACTGTTTATGAATGCTATTTGCAATTGGTAACCTTTTGGTAGTAAAGAGAAATGCGAAGTATACAAAATGACCCAAATTGTGCCAGACCTGGTTTCTGTCACAGTAACCTATGTGAACAGGTCAGCAGAAGGGTATGACAATTAATTTACTATGTCAGGTTCACTCCCCTCTGTTTCCTTAATACACAGGCCAATAACATCAGTACAACATGACAAAAATTACGCAAACTATTGTGTTTAAATTAGCTGACTCCTTTAAATAGAGTTCCAGAGAAAGTGAGAGCAGACCCTTTGTGCTAAAAACAACTTTAGTCACTTGTGTGAATAAAGAAAAAGGTTGAAATGTTACTCCTTGGAATTCAGCAAATCTTCAGCTAGCCTTGAAGTATTAAGAATAGGGTATTCCTTGATGATAGGTATAGAAAATTTGGCTGATCTGTGGTGTATCTTTATTTTACTTCATACTCTTCCTATATGGCTGGAATAATATTATATCCAATGAGATTGCTGGTGGTAAAGAAGTGAACAGGATATAGATGTCTGCATGCATTGTCTGTTAGAGTATGTGAACAAACTAACTTCCAATGGCACCACAAGTACTAGAAAGCTGGGTTGAATAAGGGATGTCTATATGCAGTTACTTACAGAATCTAGATGGGCAAATGCCTGCTCACCACACTGGTTAGAGAAGCTGCTAGCAGTGATGCAGGTGATGATGAAGACTCTCGCAGTAACTTCCTCTGAATCCTGGCTCTGGGAATGGCGTCTGACCCCGTCACACCACGCCACGGCCTACCCGGGTCTGAAATGTAGGCATAGCTGGAGGATCTGAAACAGTGTCCCGTCCACTGTAGGTGAGAAGCGATGCAGCTGTACGACTCCCTGTTGTGCAGACCACAACTTGCAGCAGCTCACACTGACACAGAGCTCCTGCTGGCAGATCCAAGCTGGCATCCCAAGACAGTGATATAGGCCACAACCCTCCTTTTTATACCCTCTCCCAATATTCTGTTCTCCTCTCCTCAGAAATCTGGTATTGGTAATTCAGACCAGTCCTGCTGGAATTAAAATGTCAGCATTCAGAACTACACATCCCACGATGCTTTTCTCTGCTCTAAGTTTTGTCTAAAAGGAAATGACACAGGGAGTCCAAGCCGAACACTAGAGGGAGACAACCCCACATTAATAACACTGTACACTTTCTCTGAATTACAGGCATAATAGCCAGCGCCTGGCTACATTCTCGCCCCGCTTGAATCCTTTGGTCCCCAAAGAGGCGGAGACACGGAAGGAATCAGTTTGTCAGAGTTCTCTCCCAACGTGTCATAAGTGAGTCTCTTTGGAGGATGTATATTTCGCCTTTGCTGAATGGGAGAATACTTCTCAGAAGGTTGAACAGAGTTCTCTGCTGTACTTCTGGCATGAACAGGACTGCATGGCTCCAAAAGGAAATCTGTAGCTGCAGACTCAGAGTTTGGCTGTGGAGGGAAAAGATTGACTTCTTCAATGAGTTCAGAGATAGGCATTTGACATTCTCTGTTTCTCCATCCATAAGGGGAGCTTCAGCCTCTGAGGAGCAATCTGGTTCAGGCAAAATCAAGGGCTCATCAGCAAGACTGATCAAGTCTCCTGTCTCTCTCAGAAGTTGGACTGGTACTCTCACCCCTAATAGAAAAAGGTTACCATCCAGCTAGATCATGTATATTGCCAACATCCCTAGATTGATACTCTCACCCCTGATCTGATCAACTTCCCTAAATAATGGTAGGATTTCAACTTCTGGACTAGGTAGTCTTCGTATTGTTTTAGTCAGCTCTCCTCCTCTGCTCTCTCCCATAGTGTTTGCATCAGTCTCCATTTCTGTAAGCCACATCCAATAAGGCACTATTTTCTTATCCTCACTATCTTCCTCTTCCTCTTGTGACACAGTGGGAGCAGTAGCTCATTGATGTGAGTGAGTCCTGGGTGGAGTTAGTTTCTGAGGAGGTGAAGGGGGCACTGGAGGCACCCTGACTGCATCAGACAATGGAAGCAAATGATTTTGATGCCACATCTTCAAGGGCCCTTGTTTTCCCTCGGGTCTGATTTGATAAACCGGTAGCCCAGGAAGCTATTTACAGATGACATAAGATTGTGATAGTAATCGGTCAGCCAGCTTATGTTTTCCTGGTATCCCCAAGTTCTTCAGTAACACACGATCTCCAGACTGAAAATCTTGCACTCTCACTTTTAAGTCAAAATTTTTTTTGTTTCGTAATTCTCTGGTCGAGGCATGTTCCATGGCTTTCTCATATGCTTGCTGCAGATTCTTTCGTAAGCTTTCAACATAACCCCGGTGAGAAGTCAAAGAAGTATTGTCAACAGATGTTCCAAAAGCTAAATCAATACGAAGGCAAGCTTCTTATCCAAACATGAGTCGGTATGGAGAATAGCCAGTAGCATCACTTACAGTACTGTTGTAGCCATGGACAACAGCTGCAATATGATTTCCCCAGTGCTGTTTCTTCTCTGTAGGCAGAGTTCGCAGCATATTCAGTAAAGTTCTGTTATTCCCTTGATTCCCTTGCGAGTGGTAAGGTGTGGTCCGAGACGTCTTTATGCCTAGCAAAGTGCACAGCTGATAGATCAACCGGCTCTCAAAGTTTCCTCCTTGGTCAGAGTAGATTCGGACAGGCAGCCCATAATGCAAAAAAATTTCAACGAGGACTTAGCCACTGTGGTCACCTGTTGATCTTTAGTGGGATAGGCCTGCGCATAACAGGTGAAATTGTCAGTCACCACCAGGATATTACTTCTTCCACCTGTATTGGGTTCCAGGCATGGGAAGTCAATGCAAACCAACTCCAGAGGCCCCTGGCTCTGCAAATGTCCCATAGGAGCAGCCCGAACTGGTAATGTCTTGTGCTGGATACATGCTAAACAGGAATGACAATAACTCTCTACCTCTCTTCTAATGTTGGGCCAGTAGAACCTATCCCTGATTAAACAAAAAGATCCATGGTCATCATGCAACACTATCAGAATTGTTGCATAGTGTTTCTCAGGAAGGAATAGCCATTTCTCTTCCCTGTCCTCAGAAGGACCCCGCCTATACAGTACTCCATCCCTCAGCTTCAATCTATTCCATTCCCGATGTAGAATCTTCGCTCCAGTCACAGAGCTCTTCATTAACAAACTTGGATTCTGCTTGCTCAGGGCTTGGATAGCCAGATGGCATTGTGGATCCTGATCCTTTCTCAAATCTTTTAGACATCCAAGGAAGGCCTTCACCTTGTACTTGTGTCAGCCTACAAAAGCACCTGGGTATCCCCTAGGGGTAAACTCCGATGGATTCAGCTCCAACACTTCCCTTCAATCTCCTGGCCATGCCTTGACACAAGGCCCATACACCTTCCGCAGTAACATAGGCCCAATCTCCTGGCTCCTCCTCCTGTCGATAAGGTCTATGAGATAAGGCATCTGCATCTCTATTCCCTGCCCAAGATTGGTACTTTAAACTGAATTGGAATCCAGCAAGGGCAGCCAGCCATCTATGTCATGTTGCATTCAATTTGGCAAAAGTCAGAAGATAAGTTAAGGGATTATTATTCGTTTTCACCACAAACACAGTCCCATATAGGTAATTCTTCCGATTGTCTACTACGGCCCATTTTAGAGCCAGAAACTCCAGATTGTGGACGGGATAATTTTTTTCTGATGGAATGAGATTGCGGCTCATAAAAGCCACGGGTCTGAGACCACCTTCTTGTTCTTGATAGAGAATTCCCTCAGACCATCTCTACTGGCATCTACATGAAGTTCATAAGGCTTGGCAGGGGCAGCATAAGCCAATACCGGAGCTTCATTGAGACTCTTCTTCAGATGCCAAAACGCCTCTTCACACTGGGAAGCCCATTCATCTTGTACCGATTCTCTCTTCTTGCAACAACCAGACTTCTTGATTTTAGACTTATGCTCTCCCCCCCCATGGCCACTTGCAACAGCGCATTGAGAGGCCAAGCAATTCTGTCAAAGTTCGCCACAAACCTCCGATAGTATGAGCAGAATCACAGGAAGGATCTCATTTCAGTTACAGTCCTTGGCCTAGGCCATGTGGTGACAGCCTCCAACTTCTTTGGGTCCGTGGCTACCCCTCCAGCGGATCTCTATATTCCTTTTGGGTGACAGGATGAGGGGGTGCCCTTTGCAGGAAAAGCTTAGCAATCCTACCTTGCAGAGTACCCTCCAGTGTTGACAAGCATGTATTTTTGTTTATTTTATAGGAAAGGGGGCTGCACACTTACTTCTCTCCCTTTTCCTAGCCACCCAGACTGCACAATTCAATAAGGCTCACATTATACTTGTAAGGGTGACCCCGTGGAATTCAATCCATACATATATTTATATAGGTAATTAAAAATTACAAGTCTGAGGGGGCGTGTCCGGACCTCGCAGTGACCGGACGTATCGACTGATAGCTCCACTGAGAATCTTACAATCTAACGCCATCCGGCGTATTCTACAAACAGGGGAGCCTTAAAACTTCACCCATCAGTCAATGGGCATCTCTTCCACAGATCCCGGGGGAAATTATAAAAGTTTACCTGATCGATCTGGTCTTTCCTAGGCACCGGCCGGCTCACCCTCACGAGCGACCCGCCGCCATCTTGCGGCCTACAGCCCCTCTTCATCCCCGGGCTCAAGTGCTGTAATCGGCCGAACACGGAGGAGCCACACTGCCACCATCTACTACGGTATAGCAGGGGAGGATCGGGCGCTGTGTTGGCACTGTGGAAGCCAATAATCTCCGGGTGATTGGCGCCGAACGCTCGCGGCCCGCCGCCATCTTGAGGCCTGTGGAGCCTCCAGCATCCCCGAGCGGGAGTACCGCAATCGGCGGCACGAGCGTTTCCGAATCCGGCCCATCTTACTGCGGACACCTCCGGAAGGTAGGCGCGCACCATACAGACCCCGAAAGCCGGCAGCTGCACAGGAAAGGCCGATCTCGGACACCCGCAGCCTGCCTCATACCTCTCAGGTCACAGCCTAGGAAAATAGGAGGCCCTGGCCTACCTGTGGAAGACGGCCGCCATCTTGTTCATTCAGGATCACCTCACCTAATTTCTCTTCCGAGGGGCATCGCCTGACTTGACATGGCGATGGACGCCTAAACCCTGAGCTCTGTCCACCGCGGGAGAAACACTAAGAAGCCGGGAGGTATTCGCACACTATACTACCAGTAGATAATGGGCACTGCTTCCCGATCATCCTCTGCCTCCCGCTCGAGATCCCCCAGGGATCTAACTGGATCCCAAAGCCGCCATATACCGGAGATGTTCAGAACCGGCAGAGGCAATATGGCGCCTATCCCTCACGGCCCGCCGCACTCAGGAGCACAGCCTCTGCCTCCAACCATCCAAAACACGTCTGACTCTAGTCAGACCAGATCCAATGCTGCAGGAGACGGGATCGTACTCACCCCCCAGCCTCAGCTCAACATCCAGGACATAAGACTGATTGCTGAAGACATCAAGGACACTTTATCCGCCGCCATAGCGGAGTTGCGGCTGGATTTTCGCGCCTTGAACGAGAGAGTCCTGAGAGTTGAGACAGTGACTGAACGACACGACACCGCCATTCACTTAGTCACTGATTGCATTGATTCCCACACACTGCAGATGCATGACATGCAGCCACACTTGGAGGACCTCGACAATAGGGGTCGGAGGCACAATCTCCGTGTCAGAGGCCTTCCGGAGACCTTCAAGGGGGAACAGATCTCGCAAGAAGTAACTAGCCTTTTCAACGGCCTTCTCCACAGACCCCCGCAAACCCCCATCCAAATGGAGAGGATACATCACGCACTGCGCCCCAAGGGACGGGAGACAGATCCCCCACGGGACATAATATGCTGCATAGTCGATTACAAACTAAAAGAGGACATCCTAAACCAAGCCAGGAGCAGCCAGCAAATCATGCACACGGGTGCCCATATCCAAATAGACCTATCTGGGATCACACTTCAACACAGAAGGGACCTGAGGCCACTTCTGGATGTCTTAAGGGAGAAACGTATTCTCTATAAATGGAAATTTCCCTTCTGCCTCTCAGCTTCCAACAACGGCCGCACAGCACTACTCAAAGTCCCAGAGGATCTACCTCATTTCTGCGCCACACTTGGGATTGCCACAGTGCCAGTGCCTAATTGGTATGCCGCCTTTTGCAGGGTCCCATCACACCTCGACCAACCTAGAGATGAACCCATGGATGCTCAAGAATCCAGACATCGCAGAAGACGCTCACCTTCCACCCATAGGAACCAGCCCAACTACTGGAGCGGTCCTGGAGCTGACTACATTACCACCTCCCCACGATCCAGGCGGAGGCGCAGGGACCGCTAATATCAGGGCACCGGGACTCTATATCTCTGTTACACGTTTTTCTTTACTTTAGTTTTGTTGAGTTTTGTTCAGTGCCTTATCTGAAGAACTTCGTTTTGGGACCCAATATTTGACTCCCATATGTCATTACAGAAGTGAGGACACTAATGGCTATAGACTGTCTCCTCAATTGCATCCGTTCATGCCTGCTGGGCCGCAAGATCTCCACAGGATACCCAGGCTCGCTCTCACGCCTTCCTGTCTGTTTACAGATCAACATGCGGCTTGCTGCCCACTCCATCGCTCAGAACTCCTTGGTTACGGCCTCAGGACACAACACTGAACTACTCCTAACCCAGCACTACAATTCCCACAAGTCTGAGCGCCCACAGACGCCGCCTGGCAACACTAGCGGAGTCTCCTAAACCACGCACCCTGCAGCGGACACACTGGGATCTTTCGACCACGCAGACGCCAGCATTATACTCCCATCCGAAGAGATAAGATCCGCTCCTCTTCACTCAACAACACTGCGTGCGCCCTGCTGAACTCAGAACTCCCATTTTGACCGACTGTCCTGCCTTCAGGCTCCGGTTGCCTCGTCCTCAAAGGAACTGACCGGCCGGTACACTACGACAGACGCCTACCTACTTAAATCGGCAAGTTATTTACAGACTCACGCTTACATTGTCCCGGTAACATCACAGCAGTTAAGACAGGTTTCTAAGTATGAGTTCTATCTTTTGGTGTTTCGTTTTTACTTTATAGCTTCCTTTTCAGCACAGCGGATTGTTGGCTGCATAGCTGACCTGCACCAATTTGTTTTCCTAGCAGCTCAGTGTAAAGTAAGAGTTTTTAGAGGTTAATTATGCTGTTAAGATAGTTTAAGTATATGCAGATATACACAAGTCACTTCCACAAGACTAGACAAATCTCCAGATTAAGTGTCTTTGAGGGTTGCAGAGCTTGATTTTTGTTGGATGCCGCCGCCCCTTCCCCGCCTTCATGGACCCCGAGATGGGTGTGGGGGGTGGGGAAGGGTCGGTTTGGAGCCCTCTCCCCTGAATGGGGAGCATTGCAGACATGTAAATCTCCCTACTGCTAACCTGCACAATACCCATAGCTAGGATCACCTCTCACCGCCACACCAATATCGGGGAACCGTTTTGTTACTGCATTACCCACTGGGACGTTAACCCACCCACTAGGGGTGATTCATTAGGTATACCTACCCCTCTCAAGCTACAAACCATCCCGTGGTGGCGGCTCACATTCCGTTCATTGAACGTCACCCTCATTTAGTCCATCACTGCCAGGATTCTCGGCCAACCCCTACACAGACTCGGTTAGGGATATTGTCCACCTGTTAGGACTCTCTCCCTACATGTGTTCCGCTTTACACCGATTGCTACCCACGAGGTTGTTGGATAAGTAATTCCACACCTCTTCGGATACTCTCCGGGTACACACTCACCTGACTCACTCACATCCTCAGCTCCCCGGATTTCTCCCCTCCCCCCTAACTACCCTCTTACTACCCCCTCCCTCCACCTATGGCAGGCACACAGGATACCAACTCTTCTACGGACACAACTTCACAACACCTACACTCACTCAAACTATACTCCATAAACATTCGGGGCCTCAACGTTCCGGAAAAGCGATCTAAACTTCTCCATTCTCTACAACAAGCCCACGCCCACATCGCACTCATACAGGAGACCCACTTTCGGTCGGATTCTATCCCTAAACTTAAAAATCACTACTTCCCCACAGCATTCCATCCCTCCAACCCGGAAGCCAAATCGAAGGGGGTCACCATCCTCATCTCCAAAAATTGCCCACTCCAAGTAACGGAAGTACAAACAGACCCAATGGGACTGTTTTTCTTTTTATTAAAGGCACCCTGAACAAAATCCCTCTCACCATTGCGAATATTTACGCTCCTAATACTGGCCAGGTAACCTTCTTCCGTCATACTCTACAGCAACTCTCCAGCTTCCACTCAGGAACCCTCATCGTGGGCGGCGACCTTAACGTTTCCCTATCCCCCTCCATTGATACTTCAAATGGAGCCTCCTCCCTTTTCTATAGGGCCCTAAAGTCGATCAAGCAACAATTTCATAACCTCCTACTCCATGACACGTGGCGCACGCTACACCCCAAGGAAAAAGATTATACCTTCTTCTCTCCCCCACACAACAAGTACTCAAGACTTGACCACTTCTTTCTTTCCCAGACAGATCTCTCACACCTAGCCAACGCAACCATTGACCCAGCCTTCCTCTCGGACCACAATCCCATCTCCATGACTCTACGACTGCAATCACCCACCAGGAAACCACGTATTTGGCGCCTAGACAGCTCCCTATTAACAGATGAGATATATGAGAGACTGACCACTTGCCTCTCCAACTTTCGGGATAACTGGTCCCCAGACGTGGCTCCCACGGTTACATGGGCAGCACATAAATGTGTCGTCCGCGGGGAACTGATGAATATAGCTGCACACCGTAACAAACTCAAGAACTCTCGCCTGGCGGAGTTGATGGCTCGCATTCGTACACTAGAACAGACACACAAGGCCTCCCTCGCCAAGTCCACACTTGCTGAACTCTCTCAAGCTAGGGAAGAACTCTTAGACACACTGACGACAGCGGTCAAACGCAAGTATACATTATCACATAAGCTATATTACGAATTCGGCAATAAAGCCGGTAAACTATTGGCGAGAGCTCTTCAATCCAAAAAAGCCTCTCATACTATTCATAAGCTTACTACCCCCAAAGGAGAGGCAGTGGTCACAAACGAGGGCATCTCTGCGCAATTCGTACAATACTTCACCAAGCTATATAACCTCCCGAATGCCCAAAGTACTGATGCAGCAGCTAACCGTAGGAAGACCCTAACTGACTTTTTAGCACGATTTGGCCCCACTCCGCTTACCCCAGAGGACTCACAGACTCTAGACCTCCCAATAACGTCGGACGAAATCCTCCTTGCTCTCAAACACATGAAGACAGGCAAAAGCCCGGGACCGGACGGCCTCACGGCAGCATATTACAAATCGTTCCCGAAAATTCTCCTACCACATTTAACCAAAGCACTTAATGACCTTACCACAACCTCGATAGCCCACAGAGATCTATTGGAAGCTCACATTACCCTCATCCCGAAACAGGGTAAAGACCCCTCCTTGGTACCCAACTATCGTCCCATATCGCTCCTTAATGTCGATCTGAAACTATACGCGAAAGTTTTGGCCAATCGTATCGTCCCCTTCATCCCAGCCCTGGTTTGTCTAGATCAGGTCGGTTTTGTCCCGGGCCGTGAGGCCAGGGACAACACCACTAAAGCCCTCAATATTCATCATTGGCTTACTAAAACTGCCACACCAGGATTCTTTCTCTCACTGGATGCAGAGAAGGCGTTCGACCGGGTAGCTTGGGACTACATGGAGGCTACTTTGCAGGCAGCGGGTTTGCCACCGCGCATGCTAAACATGATTTTAGCACTATATGCCTCCCCGACCGCTAGACTCCGGATCAATGGTGGCTTGTCGGACGCCTTCTCTGTATCCAATGGGACGCGACAGGGGTGCCCCCTGTCGCCCCTTATTTTCATTCTAATGTTAGAACCCCTACTCCGTAAACTGAGAGCAAATTCAGCTATCAAGGGAATTAACATCCAACAAAAACAATATAAGCTAGCAGCATACGCTAACGACATTCTACTCTTTTTGACAGACCCTATCACGACCATACCTAACCTTCTGGCGGACTTTACCCTTTAAGACTTTATCCAATCTCCAAATTAATTTTAGTAAATCCAAGGCCCTTAATATCACTTTACCAAGGGAGACGGTGCAGCTATGTCGTAGTAATTTCCCATTCGTTTGGGAGAAATCCGAAATACTATATCTAGGGATCAAAATCACTACTGACCTAAAAGACCTCTATGCCAAAAATTTCCTCCCCTTACTCCGCTCCATCCAGGGCGACCTGCAGAAATGGAATCTAGTTTCCTTTTCCTGGTTGGGTAGAATAGCAATATTAAAAATGAACATTTTACCCAGAATCCTCTACCTCCTTCAAGCTCTCCCGATCGTGTTACCTGCATCCTTCTTTGCCTCCTATAAACTGCTCTCCCGAACCTTTGTGTGGGCCTCCAAAACTCCCCGTATTGGCTGGGACAGACTTGTTCTCCCTAAAAGACTGGGGGGTCTGGGTCTCCAAGACCTCCAAAAATATCACTGGGCCTGCCACCTGACCAGATTGGTGGATTGGCATATACATCGTCCCTCCAAGGACTGGATTGCACTAGAAGCATCATTCGCACACCTGCCCTTAGCCAACACACCGTGGATGACCCACACCAATGTTCCCAAGGAGTTCACTACTCACCCCCTCATCGGGACCACACTTTCATTGTTCAAAAGAGCATGCAAAATACTGGCCTTCACACCCTCACCAGGCCCCATGACTCCTCTGGACAACAACCCAGCCTTCCCCCCGGGTCTTTTCCTAAAAGATCCTGCCCCGGATACCTTCGGTTCCCCAGCTAGAGCACAGAAATTCTTCCTAAATGGGTCTTTCCTCTCTTTCCCGACACTTGTAACTACTCTACCTAACTACGATATACCCTTTTACAAATACTTGCAAGTAAGACATTTCCTCCAACCCTCCATCCAACACTCTCACTGGCACAGAGATCTCACGCCGTTTGAATTTCTTTGTACCTCAACAGAACCGCAAGGCCATCTCATTTCCTCAAATTACGCCCTACTGTTCACAGGCCACAAGATTAAAGATGACACCCTTACACAACAATGGGAAAAGGACCTAGCCCTAGACCTCACCCCCACAGAGTGGGAACACATATTTACCCTCATGCACAAGGGGTCCATTAATGTCACGACGCAGGAGAATAGATACAAAATTTTCTCGAAATGGTACCGGACCCCCGACAAAATCCACCACTTCCACCCTTCTGTCCCTTCTACCTGCTGGAGGTGTAATAACGCTAGAGGTACTCTACTTCACATCTGGTGGGAATGCCCCCTTCTCCAACCCTTCTGGTCAGACATTCATGACCTAATCTCCCGAATCACCACATATACTCCAGACTTCTCCCCCGCCAGATATTTACTGCACCACAGACCAGGGTCCCCCACCTCATACCAAAAAAAAAAAAAAAAAAAAAAAAAAACCCTAACTATTCACCTGATCAATGCAGCCAACCTTTGCATCCCTGCACGTTGGAGAAACCCCTCCCACCCCCCACAGTTCAAGACTGGACTCGCAGGGTAGACCGAATAGCGGAAATGGAGCAACTCATCTCCCAAGCAGCGGATACTCCTACCAAATTTCAGGCCACTTGGGCCTGTTGGACTCATTATAGAAGCTCACAAACGCAACAGGCCTTGACCCAACCAACCCCTCAGACCCCCTGAGGAACCCACGCAACATGTGCACTCGTGTCCACCTTTGTTAGCACACCCGCCCCTACTGTCCCCCCTCTCCCCATACCTCCCCCCACCAACGATACCGACCTGACATTTTCAGGAAACCTAAAGTTTGCCATATACAGTGCCTTGCGAAAGTATTCGGCCCCCTTGAACTTTTCAACCTTATGCCACATTTCAGGCTTCAAACATAAAGAAATAACATTTTAATTTTTTGTGAAGAATCACCAACAAGTGGGACACAATTGTGAAGTGGAACGAAATCTATTGGCTATTTTAAACTTTTTTAGCAATTAAAAAACTGAAAAGTGGTGCGTGCAAAATTATTCGGCCCCTTTACTTTCAGTGCAGAAAACTCACTCCAGAAGTTCAGCGAGGATCTCTGAATGATCCAATGTTGTCCTAAATGACTGATGGTGATAAATAGAATCCACCTGTGTGTAATCAAGTCTCTGTATAAATGCACCTGCTCTGTGATAGTCTCAGGGTTCTGTTGAAAGCGCAGAGAGCATCATGAAGACCAAGGAACACACCAGGCAGGTCCGTAATACTGTTGTGGAGAAGTTTAAAGACGGATTTGGATACAAAAAGATTTCCCAAGCTTTAAACATCCCAAGGAGCACTGTGCAAGCGATCATTTTGAAATGGAAGGAGTATCAGACCACTGCAAATCTACCAAGACCTGGCTGTCCCTCTAAACTTTCAGCTCAGACAAGGAGAAGACTGATCAGAGATGCAGCCAAGAGGCCCATGATCACTCTGGATGAACTGCAGAGAACTACAGCTGAGGTGGGAGAGTCTGTCCATAGGACAACAATCAGTCGTACACTGCACAAATCTGGCCTTTATGGAAGAGTGGCAAGAAGAAAGCCATTTCTCAAAGATATCCATAAAAAGTCTCGTCTAAAGTTTGCCACAAGCCACCAGGGAGACACAGCAAACATGTGGAAGAAGGTTCTCTGATCCGATAAAACCAAAATCGAACTTTTTGGCCACAATGCAAAACGATATGTTTGGCGTAAAAGCAACACAGCTCATCACCCTCAACACACCATCCCCACTGTCAAACATGGTGGTGGCAGCATCATGGTTTGGGCCTGCTTTTCTTCAGCAGGGACAGGGAAGATGGTTAAAATTGAGGGGAAGATGGATGCAGCCAAATACAGGACCATTCTGTATGAAAATCTGTTGGAGTCTGCAAAAGACCTGAAACTGGGACGGAGATTTATCTTCCAACAAGACAATGATCCCAAACATACAGCAAAATCTACAAAGGAATGGTTCACAAATAAACGTATCCAGGTGTCAGAATGGCCAAGTCAAAGTCCAGACCTGAATCCAATCGAGAATCTGTGGAAAGAGCTGAAAACTGCTGTTCACAAACGCTCTCCATCCAACCTCACTGAGCTCGAGCTGTTTTGCAAGGAAGAATGGGCAAGAATTTCTGTCTCTCGATGTGCAAAACTGATAGAGACATACCCCAAGCGACTTGCAGCTGTAATCGCAGCAAAAGGTGGCTCTACAAAGTATTAACGCAAGGGGGCCGAATAATTTTGCACGCCCCACTTTTCATTTTTTTATTAGTTAAAAAAGTTTCAAAAATCCAAAAGATTTCGTTCCACTTCACAATTGTGTCCCACTTGTTGGTGATTCTTCACAAAAAATAAAAATTTTATATCTTTATGTTTGAAGCCTGAAATGTGGCAAAAGGTTGAAAAGTTCAAGGGGGCCGAATACTTTCGCAAGCCACTGTACATGCATATCACACATGCCTCTACTTAATAGCGGCTTCATATATTCCCCCTCCGAGCGACCGACTTACCCTCGGTCCGCCCTACACTTTGGATGACTTCACTTCTTCGTACAAGTTCTAAATTCCAGTCGCCATGCCGTTATATTAAATACTACATTTGCCTTGTCAGGTATCCCGTTCTCGTTCACAGCTAAGATCCCGTCGGGGGTGAACGGAAACGGGATTGCTTATAACGCGGTTTGGCCTTGCTCCGCAAACTACATCTGCCCTCTCTGAATCTGCATCCATAGCTGTATGCGGCGATACCTACTTTATTATACTGTTGAGCCTCATGCATGACTACAAAGGCCTATATTGGCTCATGTTCTTACTCTGCTGATCTATATGTTCATACTGCCCATTGATTGTTTATTTCTCTAAGATGTATGGCAAACATTGCATGTTAACCTGTAAAATTTCAATAAAATCTTTTGAAAAAAAATAAAATGCATCTGTCCAAAGAAAAAAAAAAAAAAAAAAATACAAATCTGAAACTAAAGAGAAAGAGAAGAAGTAACACACACAGAGAAAAAAAATAGACAGACATAATAAACAGTTAAGGTCAGTGGACTCTATTGCCTGCATAGAGAAAAAAGTTTATAAAAAAGGTTAGAAAACAAGCAATATTTTCTTTAAATGCTAAGTTCACTATTTTTTCTAAATTCCAGCTTCCCTATGTACCCATATACCATTAATGCATTTATTTTGCAAAATGAAAAAGCTTTCTATTTATCCTACACAGCCCTTACCTCAGTGTCAGCGATTGTTGTATAAAAAAAAAAAACTTCTCCATTACTTCCTAGACAGACCCTGGGACATGAAATCTGTTAAGACATTGGAAGGCGTTTATCAGCTGACCTGATTAGCACATACCCTGCAGCTGCCTTCCCCTTCCAGAAGATCACTCCCAACCACCTCTTCAGGTGCATGGTTTTCCTATACAATCAATCAGTGATCACTGTTCTCAATAATACACAGCCATTAATTTCATCTGGCATAGATTGTTCATTTGACATTGTGTGCAAGAGCTGAGCAATAAGATAACAGCCTATGTCAGTAATAGAGAACCTTGGCACGCCACATGTTTTGGAACTACATTTCCCATGATGCTCACCTACACTGTAGAATGCATAAGCATCATGGGAAATGTGGTTCCAAAACATCTGGGGTGCCAAGGTTCACCATCACTGGCCTATGTGGATAGAGCTGTAGTATTGAAAACAGGAGAAGTGTGTCCTAGGTTCTGTAAAGTTCATCAATATAAAAAGGTATGTATATAAATGTATGTTTATAAATAAAAGTATGTTTATAAATGTATAAAGGTGACCATACACTATACAATCTGATTGTACAAACGTTTTTAAATCTACTATCAATTATGTAGTGCAAGGGCCTGCCTGATTGGATACAGAGTGATTGGATAGATGGTGTGTCCTCCTATTATATAGTTTGGGTAAATCCAAAGGAGATCGTACAGAGATTGTACAATCAGATTGTATTGTATATTGCCACCTTTATACACCTACAATGAACTAGTTGCACTTTCAGTGCCAATAATTGTTAACGGCACACCAAACACATAAGGAAACACACATTTTGCCATGTGAAAAAATAAGTGACAAACGCAGCAAAACGCACAGTAAAAAAGGTGCAAACTGCAACCTGACAAAATGTCCTATAAGCTACTTTTACATGTGTAGGACAGGCTGCCCATTGCACGTTGAGTGAAAAACAAGCCAAAAAACAATGTGCTCTCATTACACTTGGTGTGAATGGGGCCTAAAAGTGAAATTGGTTTGTTTACACAAGAACAGTGAGGCTCCATTCACATCTGTGCCTTTCTGAAAGCCTGGCAAGCTGCACAGAAAACACAGACTTTGCCATGCGTTTCAGAAATGCACTGCAAATGCACATTGTCCTTGAGTTGTCGTTACATGTTAAAGGCAACCCAAGTGTGTGTAGCAGGCACTTTCTGGAGTTTCTTTGGGGCAATTGTTGCATGTAGGAAAGCACATTTACTGTATGTGAATGGGCTGCCCTATGCATGATGAGCAAAAAATGTTCCACAATGCCCCCCTCCCCCCAAAAAAATGCATGAAGTGAGAAAGTGAGTTCCTGCTACACAAGTATGTGAACAGGGCCTACAGCTGAGTGACTCTGTCCTCCTATGTATAAAGATGGCCATACACTATGTAATCTGAATGCATAATCTCTGTACAATGTCCTTTATATTTAGCAGAACTATTGAATAGGAGGACCCACCTGAACAATCCATTCAGTTTGTATCAAATCAGACAGGCCATTGCACTATATAGCTGATGCAATATCTAAAGGAGATTGTACAAATAGTGAGTGGAAAATAAAGAGGTGGTTATAGTAATGAGGGAAGAGAAGAAAATATTGATCGCAGACTTGAATCCAAAAGATGCTGTAGAAATTTCTTTATTGTCATGAGCCAGACAAAATTGCAATGATGATCAGTTGACGCGTTTCACACGAAAAGAGCCGTGCTTGTTTTCAGCAGTTGAAATGCTCACAATACAAGCTATTTAAAGGCATGTATCAAATGAAACACCTAACACAAAACACTTGTAGTTAAAGAGCAATCAACACAAGACTTCACCGACAGAAAAAACATTTTTTAAATGCTAAAACATCTGATCATAAAATGGTCAAATGAAAAAATAGATAATGTAAACATGTAAGCAAGAAATGTATTAAAAACAGAAATAGAAAAATGAGCGAAAAAACATGTATATGTACCAAAATAAATCACATATATCACTGTGTAACAAATTGAGTCTCATTGTGTGATTTAATGCTTATTGTTAAAGACTTCTTAAAAACTATTCAAGGATAATAGGAAACAATGAGATGCTAAACCATATACATTATGGAAAGAATGCGCATACGCATGAAAATCAACCATATCCACATATACAGTATCTCACAAAAGTGAGTACACCCTTACATTTTTGTAAATATTTTATTATTTCTTTTCATGTGACAACACTCAAGAAATTACACTTTGCTACAATGTAAAGTAGTGAGTGTACAGCTTGTATAACAGTGTAAATTTGCTGTCCCCTCAAACTAACTCAACACACAGCCATTAATGTCTAAACCGCTGGCAACAAAAGTGAGTACACCCCTAAGTGAAAATGTCCAAATTGGGTCCAAAGTGTCAATATTTTGTGTGGCCACCATTATTTTCCAGCACTGCTTTAACCCTCTTGGGCATGGAGTTCACCAGAGCTTTACGGGTTGCCACTGGAGTCCTCTTCCATGCCTCCACAATGACATCATGGAGCTGGTGGATGTTAGAGACCTTGTGCTCCTCCTCTTTCCATTTAAGGATGCTCAATACGGTTTAGGTCTGGAGACATGTTTGGCCAGTCCATCACCTTTACCCTCAGCTTCTTTAGCAAGGCAGTGGTTGTCTTGGAGATGTGTTTGGGGTCGGTATCATGTTAGAATTCTGCCCTGCGGCCCAGTCTCTGAAGGTAGATGATCATGCTCTGCTTCAGTATGTCACAGTACTTGTTGGCATTCATGGTTCCCTCAATGAACTGTAGCTCCCCAGTGCCGGCAGCACTCATGCAGCCCCAGACCATGACACTGTAGGCAAGACACACTTGCTTGACTGTAGAGTCAGCAAACTGTTTGCGGGCTTTCTTGGGCATCATCTTTAGAAGAGGCTTCCTTCTGGGATGACAGCCATGCAGACCAAATTGATGCAGTGTGCGGTGTATGGTCTGAGCACTGACAGGCTGATGCCTCACCCCTTCAACCTCTGCAGCAATGCTGGCAGCACTCATATGTCTATTTCACAAAGACGACCTCTGGATAAGACACTGAGCATTTGCCCTCAACTTCTTTGGTCAACCATGACGAGGCCTGTTCTGAATGGAACCTGTCCTGTTATACCGCTGTATAGTCTTGGCCACTGTGCTGCAGCTCAGTTTCAGGGTCTTGGCAATCTTCTTATAGCCTAGGCCATCTTTATGTAGAGCAACAATTCTTTTTTCAGATCCTCAGAGTTCTTTGCCATGAGGTGCCATGTTGAACTTCCAGTGACCAGTATGAGAGAGTGAGAGCAATAACACCAAATTTAACACACCTGATCCCCATTCACACCTGAGACCTTGTAACACTAACGAGTCACATGACAAAATGGAGGGAAAATGGCTAATTGGGGCCAATTTGGACATTTTCACTTAGGGGTGTACTCACTTTTGTTGCCAGCGGTTTAGACATTAATGGCTGTGTGTTGAGTTATTTTGACTGGACAGTAAATTTACACTGTTATACAAGCTGTACATTCACTACTTTACATTGTAGCAAAGTGTAATTTCTTCAGTGTTGTCACATGAAAAGGTATAATAAAATATTTACAAAAATGTGAGGGTTGTACTCACTTTTGTGAGGTACTGTATATAAATCATGTGGAGGCAAAGTATTGTGTATATAAACGCATATACATCGCAAATATTCCACACAGAACCTAGAAAGCATTCAATATTTATCGAATTTACCTTTCTATTAAGATCACTTATGGAATCAAAGGGATTGTTCTCAACACTCAACTAGAGGACAAAAAAAAAAGAAGAACACCCAAAATCGCTTGCTTTTCAAATAAAAAAAATGAAGAACACCCAAAATCACCCACTTTTCAAAGAAAGAAAAAAAAGTAGAGTGATGGGCCGGGATTAGCACCTTGGACGGGGTGTGTCCATTTTTTGCCTGAAGTGGTGTGTGCACCCTTGTTCTGTTTCCGTAGTAATGAGGGATGTGTGGTCCAGGTGAACCCTCCCTACCACAACCTCTTCTGTGATTCAGAAGGGAAGTGCATTGTGGGATATGATCTACAGGAAGTGATGGAATCAAAAAACATTTTTAAACATCCAAACAGATAGATGAAATTTCAATGCCTCTCTAAATGGGGTAAGTGAGAGATAAACACATTGGGATTTCTGTGCCATAAATGACAATAGAAAACACTTCTATTTATTATGAAAAGTGAAATTCTGCTGAAAAGGTGAACTTAGCCTTTAATTAAACAAAATAAGCAAACATAAAGCTAATATGATGTTAAGGTCTCATTCAAAAGAGCACACCAAACCATACACCCCTTGCATGGACCATTCTCACCCAAGTCAGATGCACAGGTGTACCGTGCAGCCACATGCAGGAAGCCTTTTCAAATCATTGACAGACAGCCAGCTGCATTAATCTGAATGTAACCCCAAGCACATCTTGGAGTGTGCATTGATGTGCGTCCAATGTGGGGATCAGTATGCAGACAAACCACATCAGCCCCACACAGATGTACACTGTAGTATGTGCTTGAAGATCCATTCAGATCTGTATAGTCATCCACCTGTCATTGATTTGAACATGCTGCCTGCATACACACCTGTGCATCCTGCTCAAGTGAAGATGACTCTTCACATAGGTGTACAAATCAGTACGCCTGTGTGAATAAGGCCTAAATAATAAACACACAGGAACTTTAGAGCCATTTTTTTTTAACCAAATGTAATAAATGAATGAATAAATAAATAAATGTAGTTAAAGTGTCACTAAACCCACATCATAAAAACCTATAAATAAATGCTGTATTACATGCTGTTCATATAAATAAGGCGGTTACTAATGCGCAAACCAAACGGTGGTGATAATAATCTAAAAACTAATTAAATAGCTGCCAACAGAGAAAAGTGCTCACACACTCAACATAAATGTAGTATAAAAAATTGCAGCACTTGACTAAACTAAATATGCAAAAAATATCTTCATATAACACTAAAAATTGATGTGCAAAATATACTGTGCAAAAAAGCAAAAAAGGGGCAAATACTGCAAATCCATGCAAATATTGATCTTCAGCAAATAACGTGCAAACAACAATAGTGCAATATTATAACAGCATAGTAATGCAATAATATTCAAAACTTAATAAATATCTTACTCTAAAGTGATTGTGAAAGAATGCTGTGCAAAAAACGCAATTAAAAACAAATATTCAAATCCATGCAAAGATAATGATATCCAACAGATAAGGTGCAAACAGCAAAAATGCAATGATAAATTTGACATAAAGGTGCAATTGTAAATCTGAAATAGTGCAAAATAGCAATAGAATAATCAAGTCCAATAATGTGAAATAAAGTCTCTTGATACAGTGCAATACACTCAAATCAAGTGTTCAATCAAAACATGTAGACTGTCCCATCCAATAATAAAGTGCATGTGCAGCAATGTGGCATGCTTCTTCCGTCCAGTGCGGGTGATAAAGTTTCCCCCGCCTCTCACCTCATAGATCGTATAAATGAGCCACACATAGGTACTCCACACTGGCTACTCAATCGCTGGTCGATCGATTCCCCGGTGGTTCCGGAACACTCAAGATCACAGGATGGTCACTTTCAGCGATATGTAAGAATAAGGGGAGGGCTCCATGGTGTAGTATCTTAAAACGCTTTTTAATATAGCTTAAAGAAACCCATTTAAAAAGTCACTTTAACAGTGACGCAACGCATCAGGGAAAAGAGCCGTGTTGATGTCACTTCCGGTCGCGGCCGAGGTCGTAAGTCTATGTGTACCTGCTGTGTTTGTTGTGTATTCGTTTCATCAAATGTAAGTGTTTTATGAATTATATTAAAAAGCGTTTTAAGATACTACACTATGGAGCCCTCCCCTTATCCTTACATATCGCTGAATGTGACCATCCTGTGATCTTGAGTGTTCTGGAACCACCGGGGGATCGATCGACCAGGGATTGAGTAGCCAGTGTGGAGTACCCTGTTTCTCCCAAAATAAGACCTAGCGTGACTGTCGGTGATGGCTGCAATATAAGCCTTACCCCCCAAATAAGCCCTACCCTGTTCCCCCGAAAATAAGCCCTACCCTGAAAATAAGACCTACAAGGACTTTAACTACAGCTTATTTGGGGGGTAGGGCTTATATTGCAGGCATTACCGACAATCACGCTAGGTCTTATTTTCGGGGAAACAGGGTATGTGTGGCTCATTTATACAATCTATGAGGTGAGAGGCCGGGGGAAACTTTATCACCCGCACTGGACGGAAGAAACGTGCCACATTGCTGCACGGGACAGTCTGCATGTTTTGATTGAGCGCTTGATTTAAGTGTATTGCACTGTATCAAGAGACTTTATTTCACATTGTTCAACTTGATTATTCTATTGCTATTTTGCACTATTTCAGATTTACAATTGCACCTTTATGTCAACTTTATCATTGCATTTTTGCTGTTTGCACCTTATCTGTTGGATATCATTATCTTTGCACGGATTTGCATATTTGTTTTTAATTGCGTTTTTTGTACAGCATTCTTTCACAATCACTTTTTTGTAAGATATTTATTAAGTTTTGAATATTATTGCCTTACTATGCTATTATAATATTGCACTATTGTTGTTTGCACGTTATTTGCTGGAGATCAATATTTGCATGGATTTGCAGTATTTTCCCCTTTTTTGCTTTTTTGCACAGTATATTTTGCACATTAATTTTTAGACTTATATGAAGATATTTTTTGCATATTTAGTTTAGTCAAGCTCCGCAGTTTTTTATACTACATACATGCTGTTCATACTCACTCAGTCACTATGAGATTTGTTTTCTGTATTTTGCGAAAAACCTGGTTGATCCTATTGCTCTTTATTCCCATTTTCTGTTCATGTCCTCAATTCAGGTAGGTATTTTGCAGCTGTGGTGGCAACTCTTCACATGCTCAGTTTTCAGTGAGTGTCTATATTTAGCATTTCCTCCCTATCACATCTGAGCAGCCCATGTGACTATAGAGTCACACATGTTGGCAAATACACAGTGGTAAATGACAGCCCACTCCCTCCCTCCTCCTCCGTGCCCACTAACTAACTAAACACAATGGCGGTGGGATATTACATGTAGATTAATGGAGGCTCCATCTAGCTCTTATTCTTAGACACAGGCTGGAGGGGCGTGACACAGCCTGTGACTGGCAGAAATCTGCGCACACTATGTTATTTCCACAAAATAATAAAGATTTAATTTCAAATATGTATCTGTATGCCAATTTAAACCAGTTTATTGATATTATTTAATTTAAACTCTGCAGACAGGTTGGGAAAGATTGGGATCATGTGACAGTTAACAATTAGGAAAATGGTACATAGATTTTTTTTTTTATTAAAATAAATACATTGCCATCATCCACATGCAGAAATATAAGGGACCATGTAAACTAAACAGTGTGTGTTTAGTATCACTTTAAAAGCCAATCAAATAAATGTTTTAGAATCTGTGGAGATTCCAGGAATTCCATTGGAAGCAGAACAGTCTGTCCAGTGTCTCAGTGTTTAAAACCTAAACAAAAGTTTAATTTTAACAACTACAACACAAATGTTCACAAACAAATGGATTTCTGTGGTTAATGGCAAATAAAACCAATTTCACCAGTTAGTTCACTATGTTATGTATGTCAGAGGTAAATAGAAAACACCGCGCTAACCAGTAAAATGAATGAAAGCTGCTGCATACAGTTTGACAAAAACAACAAAATAGGCATATGGAAAAATGCAGCGCATGTACAAATGAATATAGGTCTTTAAAATGGTGAAACAGTCAAGAAATAACTAATTGACCACAGGTGCCTTGAAACACAAACGTCCATAGATGGATGTAAATGTCCAACCGCACAGGAGGTATAAGTACTCCAAGGGGTGGTGATGGTCTGATGGTTGTCAGAAAACACCTGGCATCATACAGCGACTTCCCAACCGAGAAACCGGGTCCCAATGGGTCATTCAGAGAAAGTGCAAAAAAAGCCTCTTACCAGATCCTGTGGATTCCCATGTCAGCGACAGGGAATCGCATGCGCAGTTTGTCACAAATGACGTGGAATGGGAGCTCAGGAATCGCCAATCTCTTGGATTGTGGTCTGTATGGATCTCGGCCGGCAACCGGATGGGTCCTCACAACGAACCGTCCTCACACCGAACCGTCCCAGCATGCATCAGAAGTTTCACAAACGGTCCCCCGAAAGGAGCAGTTGGAGGGACTGGATCTCATGCGGTAAATGTGGAAACAAAAAGAATGTGCCTCCACATGGTGCAGATAAAAAAGGGTGTTTTTATTGACAAAAACGACCATACACAAATAAAAGCGTGATCACGGTGGATAAAAACAAATGGGCAACAAAGAGAGTGGTGTATGTACCCGACGCGTTTCGACCTAGGGGTCTTCAACAGGGGCATAGACCACTCACTCCAAGTTGCCAAATATATATAATAAAATTATTTAGAGAAGGACCAATCACAAGGGCTGAAAAAACAGGAGATTGGATTGGGTGAATACAATCACATGACTTGCTTGAATGTCTAGACATAAAGATCATACACAATTTCTATATAAATAAATGAATGACATTAAGGTGAAGCTCAGGAGACTGTATAAAGGTCTACAAGCAGAAAAATATATCACTCTATGATCTCTCTAACAAAAATAAAGCATTTAAAGATTAAATGAAAACAGCACTCCTCTGCTGACAGTCCAGCAGAATGTACCGCCCTCTCAGCCAGAGGAGCCAATCCTCAATAAGAAGACAAAAGGTGTTAAATAAAGCTGACCAATAGGCCCCTATGTATGAGCCGGCCTCTATCCCTGAACGCCCACATGACCAGTCTGTGTAGGAAATGATGTCACGTCCGTGGGCGTGTCTGACGTCTCCCTCTCACATGACTCACTGGGCCAATCAGAGAGCAAACATCCCACTCAACTCTGCTGCACGTACAATCCGTACACCGCAGAGGGATGGGACTTAAATAAATACACCTAGCGTCCCGGCAATGCAATCCAGCAAGCAACGGACGCTGAATGAGACAAAACAGCATCTCTATGGTGTCTGTGTAAAAAAATGTGTTATGCAGCAGACCGGGACCCGATGACCCGGAAGTGTGCATAGAACTCCAGTGAGCCAGAAGTGTATTGGAAGTGGGGACAATTTCTATATAAATAAATGAATGACATTAAGGTGAAGCTCAGGAGACTGTATAAAGGTCTACAAGCAGAAAAATATAACACTCTATGATCTCTCTAACAAAAATAAAGCATTTAAAGATTAAATGAAAACAGCACTCCTCTGCTGACAGTCCGGCAGAATATACCGCCCTGTCAGCCAGAGGAGCAAATCCTCAATAAGAAGACAAAAGGTGTTAAATAAAGCTGACCAATAGGCCGCTATGTATGAGCCAGCCTCTATCCCTGAACGCCCACATGACCAGTCTGTGTAGGAAATGATGTCACGTCCGTGGGCGTGTCTGACGTCTCCCTCTCACATGACTCCCTGGGCCAATCAGAGAGCAAACATCCCACTCAACTCTGCTGTACGTACAATCCGTACACCGCAGAGGGATGGGACTTAAATAAATACACGTAGCGTCCCGGCAATGCAATCCAGCAAGCAACGGACGCTGAATGAGACAAAACACCATCTCTATGGTGTCTGTGTAAAAAAGTGTGTTATGCAGCAGACCGAGACCCGATGACCCGGAAGTGTGCATAGAACTCCAGTGAACCCGAAGTGTATTGGAAGTGGGGACACATATAGTGAAATATAATGTGTTGGGAAATGACTAGCTGAGGTGGAATCGCATAAATGTGTAAAAAAATACTGGAGTGACATGTGTGAATGTCTCTTAAGGTCCATGTGTGTTAGGTGGGACTGAAATAAAAAATTAAAAAATTGAAAAATTATGTGAACACAAAATCTCCAAAACGCACATTGTAAAATGTGTTAAAATGAATCTATATGTGGAGGGAATGTGTAGATTTGTAAAGTGACCCAAATATCTGATAGTTATCCCTATGATCACTTGACTGTAAAGAATCATCAGCATAGACCGAATGGGTCAATTTGGACACCACTCTCTTTGTTGCCCATTTGTTTTTATCCACCGTGATCACGCTTTTATTTGTGTATGGTCGTTTTTGTCAATAAAAACACCCTTTTTTATCTGCACCATGTGGAGGCACATTCTTTTTGTTTCCACATTTACCGCATGAGATCCAGTCCCTCCAACTGCTCCTTTCGGGGGACCGTTTGTGAAACTTCTGATGCATGCTGGGACGGTTCGGTGTGAGGACGGTTCGTTGTGAGGACCCATCCGGTTGCCGGCCGAGATCCATACAGACCACAATCCAAGAGATTGGCGATTCCTGAGCTCCCATTCCACGTCATTTGTGACAAACTGCGCATGCGATTCCCTGTCGCTGACATGGGAATCCACAGGATCTGGTAAGAGGCTTTTTTTGCACTTTCTCTGAATGACCCATTGGGACCCGGTTTCTCGGTTGGGAAGTCGCTGTATGATGCCAGGTGTTTTCTGACAACCATCAGACCATCACCACCCCTTGGAGTACTTATACCTCCTGTGCGGTTGGACATTTACATCCATCCATGGACGTTTGTGTTTCAAGGCACCTGTGGTCAATTAGTTATTTCTTGACTGTTTCACCATTTTAAAGACCTATATTCATTTGTACATGCGCTGCATTTTTCCATATGCCTATTTTGTTGTTTTTGTCAAACTGTATGCAGCAGCTTTCATTCATTTTACTGGTTAGCGCGGTGTTTTCTATTTACCTCTGACATTGTTTTTGACTTTTTCACACACCTGCAGCTTTCCCCCAATTTTCTATTGAGTTTTCACGCTCTCCTTCCTTATGGATGTGTTTGAATATAGGACTGCCAGGTCCCTCAATACTGAAGGTGTCTTTACCAACACTAATCCCAACTCTGAGATGAGTGGTATCTTTATCAGATTAAAAAATCTGATGATCAGCGAGCTACATCTCCAGTGGGACACAGCGTTCCTGGAACAGTACATCAAGGAACAGATGGTCCCCCGTGGCCTTAGATGGGACATTCATCCTCAACAGGACGAATTGGACCTTGAATCATGGTACAAGTATTTCAACGAGGTCGGTATTAAGTTACTGGGCTACCTTGTTGAAAAGAAGAGGATCAGGTTGTCCCTTATAGATACAGAAATTAAAGATTTGAGGGACAAACTGATTCCTTTCAAAACTTCCGCTGAATACATTGCACTTTCCAATAATTTAAGAAATGTTTTAGAAAAAGAAGAGAAGGACCAACGAAATAAAAAACAAAAAAAATACAATAGGGATTATACAGACTATACCACACATTCAGTTTTCAATTGGCAGAAGAAGCTCAACCCTTCTTCTTCCTCTGGTAACGGGGAACCTACCAATATGGAAACTTCTACAGCCACTATGACCCATACCGATAGAACGTTGGTATACCAACCAACATTCCAACCAACTACCAAAGAGGTCACGGTTAAGAAGCAAGGCCCTGAACAGGGTCCTTACCGACCACCTCGAGGTCCCCCTCCATTTCGGGGACCAAGGGGGAAAGACCCGGGGTGGAGAGGTCCACCCAGGGGACGCCCCACTGATCCACAACAGAGAAACAACACCAGGGGTCCTCCCCCACACTATGGTCCCCCTCAGGGCCACCACGGACCACAACATCCAAATCAGGAATATGGGTACCATACCCCTGTTCGGGTGACTAACCGTTTCACTCCCCTCAGAGAAAATACTCCTTATGAAACACATGGAGATACCTATGGCTATTCTGAGAGGGAGGAGGATTACTACCACAGATCTCCTTACAACTATAATCAAAATCAACCTGGCCCTAGTTACTCTTTGGATTTTCAGAGAACCATGGAGGGACATCTGGGATATACAGAAAGAAAAGAGGGTCCAGAGGGGGGAGGAGGGCACAATCCCAAAAGAAAAAGAACATAAAAGGAAAAGGTATCTTTAATTTGAGTTCGGCCACTCTGACGGAGGCAGAGAAATCTGTCCTTGACAGAGGACTCAAATTTGTTCCGCCCAAACCCTTTAACAAATTTTCCACCTTTATTGACGTCCTCAAGTTCACACGTAAATTGAGCATACAAAGACACTTTCTGACCAAACCCCCTATGGGATTTAACAATAAGGGGATTTCATCCACTACAATCCCCCCGGCTCCAGCCAATACACATACAGGTTCTGAACCCGTAGATTCTAGCTTGTCTGATGTACAAGTTACACATTCAGGATTATCTAATCCATCTATATTTAACCCCCCAGGCTCTCTGGCTCCCTCCATACAGGTTTTTAAAAACCTTGTTCTGGGAGATCTGGACAAATTAAACAAACAGAAAAAACGTGTCTATATTCAATCAGACATAAAAAACGGCCTCAGATCTCTTTGTGAGAAAAAGAACCTGATAATCCGCCCAGCGGATAAGGGGGGCGGGATTGTAGTTCTTGATAAGGTCGATTACCTTAAAGAGATGTATAGAATCCTTAACGATTCAAACACTTACAGCCCTATTCCCACGGACCCCACTACACCTTTCAAAAAGGCTCTGGTCAAACTTATTGAGGAAGGTTATGCGCTAGGGATTTTAAACAAAAAGGAAAAAAGTTTTCTAGTCCCACAAGTCCCACGCATTCCAGCTATCTATTATCTTCCTAAAGTCCATAAGGACTCAGTCAATCCCCCTGGCAGACCTATTGTCAGCGGGATTGACTCAGTCACAGCCCGTATTGGTAAATACGTAGATTTTTATTTACAACCGTTGGTTCGTTCCACGCAGTCCTATCTTAAGGACACTAGAGACACCATTAGATTACTGGAACCTGTTTCAGTTTCAGAAGGGATGCTTTTAGTCACAGCAGATGTGGCGGCACTTTATACGTGCATCCCACATCACTTGGGCTTTGAGGCGGTGGAGAAACACCTATCTAGAGACAACAAGCTCCCTTCCCTTCAGCGTAATTTTATTATGCAATTACTCATATTTGCAACGGAACACAATTATTTTTGGTTCCAGAATCAATTTTTTCTACAGAAGAGGGGCGTGGCTATGGGGGCCAAGTTTGCCCCCAGCCTCGCCAACCTCTTCATGGCCCAGTGGGAGGAGGATGTCGTCTATGCGGCCCAGAGATCCGAGTTGATCCTCTGGGCCAGGTACATAGACGACATCCTCTTCCTATGGGATGGTGACCGTACATCACTTGACAGTTTCATGACTAGTCTCAATTCTAATGATAGAGGAATATCTTTGAGCTATGAGGCCAGCTCTACCAGTGTACATTTTTTGGACCTTGAAATATTTGTGGTGGACAAACATTTGGAGTTCCGCACGTATTTCAAGGCCACCGACCGGAACGGATTCATTCCCATTGACAGTTGCCATCAGGAGCAGTGGCTCAAGTCTGTTCCCCGTAGCCAATTTTTGAGACTACGACGCAACTGTACCAATGCTATTGATTTCCAGTCACAATCGCTAGTTCTGAGAGATCGATTTATTGAAAAAGGTTATGATCCCAGACATCTAGACGAGGAACTCAATAGGGCACTATCCACTGATAGAGAATCCACCTTGACAGAACGCCCCAAATCCACAGCTGAACCTATGCACAAATGGGCTTTCTTTACCACTCACTCCATTCAGTCCAAACAAGTAAAAGCTATATTCAAAAAGCACTGGAAGGTACTTTTAAATGATAATCTACTGGGGTCAGTTCTTCCTGAACGGGCGGCTGTTGTATTCAGGGGAGCACGGTCCATTCAAGGACAGATTGCTCCGAATATAATAGACCCCCCCAAAAGAGTTTCATTTTTTCAGGAATGTCAGGGTTATTACCCCTGCCGTAGATGCAATGTCTGCCTCCACAACATTCGAGGCAGACAAAAAAGTACCACTTTCCAATCCACAGTCACCTCCCTCACTTACCAGATGAAACACTTCACAACTTGTACATCACAATACATTGTCTACCTCATTACTTGCCCCTGCCACAAACAGTATGTTGGGCGTACCATCAGAACTTTCTCTATACGAGTCAATGAACATGTGGCAGGTATCAAGAAAGGCAAGGACAAACATACAGTACCCCGGCATTATCTGGAACACCATAATAAAGACCCTACCGGGACTTTATTCCAGGTGATCGACAAATTTGTCCCACATTGGAGAGGTGAGTCCCGCCTCCGAGGAGTGTCACGCCTCGAGACTTATTGGATATGGGAGTTGAGGTCCTATTTCCCGTTAGGTTTAAACGTGGAGTGGGACCTCAACTCCTTTATCAACCAATCCTAAATTCCTTCCACATCTCTATGCATGTCCCTCCCTCTCTTTATTAACATTTTTATATATTTTTTTATTTTCATTATTCCAACATTTTTTCCCCCTCCCCCTCTCCCTTTTTTTTTCACCTATATTCACAAGCTGGTACACAGTTTATATATGGTGCACCTTAGAGGGTTATCTATTCACCCAATTG
Source organism: Lithobates septentrionalis (assembly GCA_037952835.1). NCBI lineage: Eukaryota > Metazoa > Chordata > Amphibia > Anura > Ranidae > Lithobates > Lithobates septentrionalis. The sequence goes on along the minus strand of JBBDGP010001324.1, from coordinate 4,985,931 downwards.
AAATTGGTCCAATCCAAATTGACCCATTCGGTCTATGCTGATGATTCTTTACAGTCAAGTGATCATAGGGATAACTATCAGATATTTGGGTCACTTTACAAATCTACACATTCCCTCCACATATAGATTCATTTTAACACATTTTACAATGTGCGTTTTGGAGATTTTGTGTTCACATAATTTTTCAATTTTTTAATTTTTTATTTCAGTCCCACCTAACACACATGGACCTTAAGAGACATTCACACATGTCACTCCAGTATTTTTTTACACATTTATGCGATTCCACCTCAGCTAGTCATTTCCCAACACATTATATTTCACTATATGTGTCCCCACTTCCAATACACTTCGGGTTCACTGGAGTTCTATGCACACTTCCGGGTCATCGGGTCTCGGTCTGCTGCATAACACACTTTTTTACACAGACACCATAGAGATGGTGTTTTGTCTCATTCAGCGTCCGTTGCTTGCTGGATTGCATTGCCGGGACGCTACGTGTATTTATTTAAGTCCCATCCCTCTGCGGTGTACGGATTGTACGTACAGCAGAGTTGAGTGGGATGTTTGCTCTCTGATTGGCCCAGGGAGTCATGTGAGAGGGAGACGTCAGACACGCCCACGGACGTGACATCATTTCCTACACAGACTGGTCATGTGGGCGTTCAGGGATAGAGGCTGGCTCATACATAGCGGCCTATTGGTCAGCTTTATTTAACACCTTTTGTCTTCTTATTGAGGATTTGCTCCTCTGGCTGACAGGGCGGTATATTCTGCCGGACTGTCAGCAGAGGAGTGCTGTTTTCATTTAATCTTTAAATGCTTTATTTTTGTTAGAGAGATCATAGAGTGTTATATTTTTCTGCTTGTAGACCTTTATACAGTCTCCTGAGCTTCACCTTAATGTCATTCATTTATTTATATAGAAATTGTCCCCACTTCCAATACACTTCTGGCTCACTGGAGTTCTATGCACACTTCCGGGTCATCGGGTCCCGGTCTGCTGCATAACACATTTTTTTACACAGACACCATAGAGATGCTGTTTTGTCTCATTCAGCGTCCGTTGCTTGCTGGATTGCATTGCCGGGACGCTAGGTGTATTTATTTAAGTCCCATCCCTCTGCGGTGTACGGATTGTACGTGCAGCAGAGTTGAGTGGGATGTTTGCTCTCTGATTGGCCCAGTGAGTCATGTGAGAGGGAGACGTCAGACACGCCCACGGACGTGACATCATTTCCTACACAGACTGGTCATGTGGGCGTTCAGGGATAGAGGCCGGCTCATACATAGGGGCCTATTGGTCAGCTTTATTTAACACCTTTTGTCTTCTTATTGAGGATTGGCTCCTCTGGCTGAGAGGGCGGTACATTCTGCTGGACTGTCAGCAGAGGAGTGCTGTTTTCATTTAATCTTTAAATGCTTTATTTTTGTTAGAGAGATCATAGAGTGATATATTTTTCTGCTTGTAGACCTTTATACAGTCTCCTGAGCTTCACCTTAATGTCATTCATTTATTTATATAGAAATTGTGTATGATCTTTATGTCTAGACATTCAAGCAAGTCATGTGATTGTATTCACCCAATCCAATCTCCTGTTTTTTCAGCCCTTGTGATTGGTCCTTCTCTAAATAATTTTATTATATATATTTGGCAACTTGGAGTGAGTGGTCTATGCCCCTGTTGAAGACCCCTAGGTCGAAACGCGTCGGGTACATACACCACTCTCTTTGTTGCCCATTTGTTTTTATCCACCGTGATCACGCTTTTATTTGTGTATGGTCGTTTTTGTCAATAAAAACACCCTTTTTTATCTGCACCATGTGGAGGCACATTCTTTTTGTTTCCACATTTACCGCATGAGATCCAGTCCCTCCAACTGCTCCTTTCGGGGGACCGTTTGTGAAACTTCTGATGCATGCTGGGACGGTTCGGTGTGAGGACGGTTCGTTGTGAGGACCCATCCGGTTGCCGGCCGAGATCCATACAGACCACAATCCAAGAGATTGGCGATTCCTGAGCTCCCATTCCACGTCATTTGTGACAAACTGCGCATGCGATTCCCTGTCGCTGACATGGGAATCCACAGGATCTGGTAAGAGGCTTTTTTTGCACTTTCTCTGAATGACCCATTGGGACCCGGTTTCTCGGTTGGGAAGTCGCTGTATGATGCCAGGTGTTTTCTGACAACCATCAGACCATCACCACCCCTTGGAGTACTTATACCTCCTGTGCGGTTGGACATTTACATCCATCTATGGACGTTTGTGTTTCAAGGCACCTGTGGTCAATTAGTTATTTCTTGACTGTTTCACCATTTTAAAGACCTATATTCATTTGTACATGCGCTGCATTTTTCCATATGCCCACTATGTTATGTATGTTAAACTGAAACAGATAAAGAGTGCGCTGGAAGCAAATATAGAAAATCACACATCCACAGCTTTCTACCATCATATTTTAATTGCAAATAAGTGTAGTCCTAGTTTTTTTTATTTTTGAGGAAGGAGGGGATATGAGAAAGGTATTATTTAAACACCTGTAGGTAAATAGGAGATCCAGAACCTTCGCTAGGTGGAAGAATGCATTTGATAATAAAGTTGGCAGTGTCTCCCAGGACAGGGCTTCTGTGAACAGAGGGGATTCCCTTCCTGAGAAATGTATCAGTAATCTAAACAAAGTAACCTTGGAGCAGAAGAACTACTGCAACCAACATATAACTTTAACTATAAGTTTATAGATGCACACCGATATAGAAATAATAGAAACTTTATATAAGAAGAGATTAATAATGGTACATACATCCATTGTACAAACAGGTATTATCAGCAAAAGGCCAGATAGGAGTTCTGGTAAAATTGTGCACATGTACCCAGATATGTATATACTGTATATATTATGGCAGGGTGACCCTGTGCCACTCTGAAAAATGGTGGTTTATGCCAGATTTTGTAAGAAGCAAGCACACTAATGGCACAGGTGTGTGCTGGCTTCATACGAGAGCCAAAGGTAAAGCTCAGAGCCTCACCCACCCAAGGAGGTCAGTGTGTGAAGGGAGTCGTGAGAGGTTCTGCTATGCACCATGCTGTCCAGGTTGGGACAGACCAAGGTCCGAGCCTAAGGCAGAGTCCAGGAGGGACTGCGAGTAAAGAGGCAGAGCTGAGGTACAGCTTACTGGCATAAACACTGGGACGTGTTTGATGGTCAGGAGGACCACGGCAGTATTAATCAGAGCAGTAAATCTGTCTCTAGAGAGCCAGGAGGCTGAATGATATGTTTATTGCATTGATGGTGAGAACCACCTGCGTTGGAAGACATACCTGAATTAACTTTTAAAAAAAAGTGGGCACTACCATTGAGCTAAGAAACCTCAATGTGTCACAATTAGGGATGGGCAAATGGTTAAGATCGAACATAAGTTCGGGCTGAACATTAGCCTGTTTGGCCTGAATTTGCAGGGTGTTCCCGGGTGTTCACTCCGACAAACACCCTGCAATGCACTGAGCACTGCACAGTGTATTCTGAGCCCTGATTGGGCAAAGCTTTGCCCAATCAGGGTGCAGTTAAAGCTGGTTGTTAGGGGGTGGGGCCAGGAAGCTGGCAGCTGCGTCCTTAACAACCAATGAGTCATCAGCTGTCAATGGGTTTCCCCACTGACAGCTGAGCAATATAAAAAAAAAAGTGCCAGTAAAAAGATGAAAAAAAAAACAGCGTGGGCCCTTTGGATCTGGTATAGATTTGGAGGGCGATCCCCTCCCAAAATCCTACCAGACCCTTATCGGGGTATGCAGTCTGGTGGGTCAGGAAAGGGGGGATGAACAAGTGCCTCCTCCTCCTGAACCATATCAGACCACATGCCCTCAGTATGTGGGGGTGGGTGCTTTGGTGTGGGTGGGCTCTGTGGCGGAAGTACCAAGGTCACAGAGGTCGCACTTCTGACTGGGCCCTGGTGTTCCACCACTGTGGGGGACCCCAGGCAGTGTTGCAAAGTTTCCATTACTGTAGAGACAGCTTGAAAAAACAGTCTGCTTTCTCCTGTCTGGTGGCTGCAACTGAACGTGTTCATGACACTCCAGCACAGCCCAGCGAACACACTCTCTTCTCCCCTCAGGGATTGGAGAGGAGAGAGGATTACAATCTGCTCCTCCTCCCGCCTCTGTTCCTCCTGTGTCTGCCCGGACCACCCACTCTCCTATCCCGATGTGCAGCTGTATCTGGCAGAAAGGAGGTGTGTGGGCTGTTAATATGAATGATGCCTGAGACATCAGACAACAGCTTCAGCCCTCGGGTGAGTGAACACTGAGCAGTGCAGTACACTGTAATCGCTGACCTGTTCCCATCTCCCTCCCTTCTCTCACCCATATGTCTCCCTCCCCATTTCTGTTCTTCCAAGAGCTTCACAAACTTGCTCACTTCAAGTTAGCACTTAGGCATAGATTGATCACTTTTTTTGTTCAACCATTGGGTTAACAAAAAAATATGATCCAATTCTCCCATTTACACATTCAAGGTGAATGAGGGAATCCTCCCACTGAGATAGTGACGGAACTACCAGGGTCGCACTTGCGAGCACTGCTGGGGCCTCCAACCTCGTCTTGCTGTTCTGCTATTGCTCCTGCTATTGACAGCACCAGTCCGGTGTCTCTGCCTTCATGGCAGTGGGGACGGCACATTAGGATCCAGTGCTGGTTACATTATGGAGCTGATGGGTGCATGCACTGGTTGTAGACAGTTTAGGTCTCCACCAGTCACCTAGCAGCAGTGACACTGCATAGCCTTCTCTGTTGACATGGTGATCGGGATGTGATCTGGGTGATGCTCCCAATTGGATCTAATTTTAAATATGATAATGGTTTTAATGATCAGAGCCAGCACCTTACTGGCATGAAGCACACATGGCTGATGAACATATTGTTGATATACAGTATACTGATTGTACTTTTGATTCTAATAAATACTGTGTTTACGTCCACATATTAGATCCGATTGGGAGCATAACCCAGATCATATCCCGATCACCATGTCAACAGAGAAGGCTATGCAGTGTCACCGGAGAGCTCACCTGTCTATTAGTGCTGACCCACTCACACATGCGTCTCCATCAGCCCCATAATATAACAGGCACTGGATCCTAAAGCACTGCCATGGGCACAGAGATGCTGGACTGGCACTGTCGATAGCAGGGGCAGAATAGCAAGAGGAGGTTGGGTACCCCCACAGTGGTGGAACCCAAGGGCCTGGTCACAAGTGCGACATTCGCAACCCTGGTAGTTCAGCCACTACATTGGAACCTTATATGGAGTTCCCTGGTATTCTGGTGACATATCTATTGCTTTCCGCCACCATGGGGGAGCCCAAGATGGCTGGAAATGGCCCACTGCAGAACATGTGAAAGGGTCCACTGCGGGACTGTAATAAAGGGCCCCAGGATCAATGGGAAGTGCCCCAGGGCAGTAGGGAAGGACCCTGGGACCGATGGGGGGGCAGGGGGGCCATTCATGGTTTCTTGCACCGGGCCCTGAAGGTACTAGTTACGCCTCTAGTTACGCTAGTTTGTCACTACTTAAGGTAGAACTATAGACAAAACTTTTTTTGTTCATTTTGGATAGATTTTTTGTAATCTGTATCCAATTCTGCAGATTTCCCTCAAAAGTCACTAGAACTAGAGTCCCCATTTGAAGATTTCCCCTCTATTCCTCTTCTAAAACAAAATATTTTGAATTTTCACTTTCACATTTCACATTTTTGATGATAAAGGTCAACAGTACAAATAAAGAGGATGAAACTCCTTAACGGAGGCACAGACAGCAATGAAAACTTGACAGGTGTTCTAATACCTCTTCATCTATCCAAAACTAAAAAAAAGTTTTGCTTTTAGTTATAGTTTAAGAGCAATATTCAAATAATATTTGTTTATTGGGAAGTGAAAACATGCCTCAAAATCAGTCAGAGAAAAAACTGACATGTTTCAAAGGCATGAATCATTGCAAACATATATATGATATAGCAGTGGGCATTTGATAAAGCTTTGGTGTAAATACTCCTGGCAATAATCTGACAACAACGTGGCATGTTCATTGTCAGAAAACACTTTTCAAAAAACATGCTGCATTTTTTTTTTTAATTTGTTGCAAGAAATTCTAGGAACATATGTGTAGCAAGAGTGCAAGGACTAATGAGGTTTAGCTTGCTTTTTTGTGTCCCCATTTGATATACTGTATGAGCAGATTCTACACTGTGGAAATACAAATTCCTTTTTAAATTACTAGATTGTTTCCTTTGTTGTGATAGTGAGGAGGAAAAAGAGTGGCCTCTAAGTTAGAAGGTGGTGTTTGTAATGAAATATTTATTAGCCTTTATAGTGGGACACAAGCAAGATTTAGAACATTCATTAAGATGAAGCACATCTCTTTGAAGGCGCCCTCATGCAGTGGCGGCTGGTGAAGTTTTAGGATGGGGGGGCGCCAGGCCTCGCCCTTCCTTTTTGACCACTCCCATTTGGTGAAATGGGCGTGGTTTCAGCTAAATAGTGGGCGTGGCTCTAAGGTGGTGTGGTTAGTGTCTGAGTTGAATGAGGGATGGAGGGAGAGAGGGATGGAGGTCCAGGCCCAGATCCTACACAACAATAGAAATATGTGTATTCTAGAAAGTTTAACAATCAGCAAATAAAGATACTCCAAACACCTGGTGTTAGCACTTCAATCATCCCAGCACCATTGTTGTTATGTCACCACCAAATTGCAGCAGCATGTGTCACCACCAAATTGCAGCAGCCTGTGTCACCAAATTGCAGCAGCCTGTGTCACCACCAAATTGAAGAAGCATGTGTCACCACCAAATTGCAGCAGCACGTGTCACCACCATATTGCAGCAGCATGTGTCACCAGTTTGCAGCAGTATGTGTCTCCAAATTGCAGCAGTGTCACCAAATTGCAGCAGTATATGTCACCAAATTGGAGCAGTGTCACCAAATTGCAGCAGTATGTGTCCCCAAATTGCAGCAGTGTCACCAAATTGCAGCAGTATGTGTCCCCAAATTGCAGCAGTGTCACCAAATTGCAGCAGTATGTGTCCCCAAATTGCAGCAGTGTCACCAAATTGCAGCAGTATGTGTCACCAAATTGCAGCAGTGTCACCAAATTGCAGCAGTATGTGTCCCCAAATTGCAGCAGTATGTGTCACCAAATTGCAGCAGTGTCACCAAATTGCAGCAGTATGTGTCCCCAAATTGCAGCAGTGTCCCCAAATTGCAGCAGTATGTGTCACCAAATTGCAGCAGGGTCACCAAATTGCAGCAGCATGTGTCCCCAAATTGCAGCAGTGTCCCCAAATTGCAGCAGGATGTGTCCCCAAATTGCAGAAGTATGTGTCCCCAAATGGCAGCAGTGTGTGTCCCCAAATTGCAGCAGTGTCCCCAAATTGCAGCAGTATGTGTCCCCAAATTGCAGCAGTATGTGTCCCCAAATTGCAGCAGTGTCACCAAATTGCAGCAGTATGTGTCCCCAAATTGCAGCAGTGTCACCAAATTGCAGGAGTATGTGTCCCCAAATTGCAGCAGTGTCCCCAAATTGCAGCAGTATGTGTCCCCAAATTGCAGCAGTATGTGTCCCCAAATTGCAGCAGTGTGTGTCCCCAAATGGCAGCAGCGTGTGTCACCACCAAACCCCCCTCCCCCCCGTTACTTACCTTGCTATGTGTTGTCCTCTCCAGTGGTGTCTCCTGTGTAGAGATCCATTGTTCTCATACTTCCTGTTTCCGAGAGAGAGAGAGAGAGAGAGAGAGAAGCAGGAAGTGACATCATACTCAGATGTCAATCAAACCGCCCGGCCATAGTAATAGATACTAGGGCCAGACGGAAGCTACTCAGTGCTTTACAAAGCGCCGCAAATGCAGCGCCGCGTCTGCAATCTCATGATTGCACAGACGTGGTGCTTCCCATAAGTGCACTGTGTCCGGTGTCGCACTGTGTCTGACGTCCGATTACAGTGCACTTAAGGACCGTTTTTTGTATTTTTTTTAAAGGGCCAGCTTTAAAAAAACATTTTTTGACTGCCTGGAGAGGGGGGGGGGCGGTGTCCAGGCGCCCCCTATGGACGTGCCGCCACTGCCCTCATGGCAAGGTCTAAGGCCCTCATAGCACAACAGCATTCATGTCGTGGTATGACTAATGCCCCGTACACACGGTCGGATTTTCCGACGGAAAATGTGTGATAGGACCTTGTTGTCGGAAATTCCGACCGTGTGTAGGCTCCATCACACATTTTCCATCGGATTTTCCGACACACAAAGTTTGAGAGCAGGCTATAAAATTTTCCGACAACAAAATCCGTTGTCGGAAATTCCGATCGTGTGTACACAAATCCGACGGACAAAGTGCCACGCATGCTCAGAATAAATAAAGAGATGAAAGCTATTGGCCACTGCCCCGTTTATAGTCCCGACGTACGTGTTTTACGTCACCGTGTTTAGAACGATCGGATTTTCCGACAACTTTGTGTGACCGTGTATATGCAAGACAAGTTTGAGCCAACATCCGTCGGAAAAAATCCTAGGATTTTGTTGTCGGAATGTCCGAACAAAGTCTGACCGTGTGTACGGGGCATAAGAGCACTAAAGCACCCCCTCTTGAAACTAAATACTGGGATTCAATGTTCAGTGAGTTACGTTTGGACCTAATAATAAAAAACTTTTTTGGGGGGGCGTGGCCGGGATGTGAGAGGAAGACATGTCCAGCTTGGGCTCCCGCCATCCATCTAACATAATCCGCTTTTATCCTGGCTTCAACTGCCCATCCTGCTACATAGGAACCTTCCTGCAATCTGAAAGACTGCCGTGGATCTCCCCATGACAGGGAAGCGCAAATCTGCTAAAAAGGCAGCCTTACATATCCCCCAGACTGACCTGCCAAGCACTCGTGCGGCGGTCATCTTGCCTGTCAGCTCCTTACCTCCAGTCTCTGTGACAATACAAATGGACTCCTTCATGGCAGCACACGTGACACAGGACTCGGCGGGCTCCTCTTCTGGTGATCGGGCTGATGCAGAGCAGCAGGGAGAGCAATCCACCGCTATGATCCTGGCAGCTATAGTGGACAGTCCTCTGTGGAGGGGAAGATTGACACCCTGACCATGGAATGTGGGTTGATTAGATAGGACATGGGTAAGTTCAGGGGACGCCTTAATGAAGCTGAACAGCATGTCAGAAAGGTGGAGGATATGTCTCCCACCACTATGCAGTCTGTGGCTGAACTTCAGCAACAGGTCAAGCTCCTTATGGCAGGTTAGGAAGACGCTAAGAACAGACTCAGGCACAACAATGTCTGGGTGGTCGCCTCCCAGAGGGAGAGGAGGGTCCCAATCCTGTAGTGTATGCTGAGGCCTTTTTTTAAACAGCTCCTGAGCCAGGAACAGTTTAAAAATAAGATAAAAAAGCAAAAAAATAATAATAAAAAAAAGCACCCCTGTCCCTCCCTGCTCCCGCGCTAAGGCGAACGCAAGTGTCGGTCTGGCATCAAATGTAAATAGCAATTGCACCATGTATGTGAGGTATCACCGCGAAGGTCAGATCGAGGGCAGTAATTTTAGTAGTAGACCTCCTATGTAAATCTAAAGTGGTAACCTGTAAAGGCTTTTAAAGGCTTTTAAAAATGTATGTAATTTGTCGCCACTGCACGTTTGTGCGCAATTTTAAAGCATGTCATGTTTGGTATCCATGTACTCAGCTTAAGATCATCTTTTTTATTCCATCAAACATTTGGGCAATATAGTGTGTTTTAGTGCATTAAAATTTAAAAAAGTGTGTTTTTTCCAAAAAAATGCGTTTGAAAACTCGCTGCACAAATGTGAAAAAAAAAAATTAAACACCCACCATTTTAATCTGTAGGGCATTTGCTTTAAAAAAAAATATATCATGTTTGGGGGTTCAAAGTAATTTTCTTGCAAAAAAAATAATTTTTTTCATGTAAACAAAAAGTGTCAGAAAGGGCTTTGTCTTCAAGTGGTTAGAAGAGTGGGTGATGTGTGACATAAGCTTCTAAATGTTGTGCATAAAATGCCAGGACAGTTCAACTCATCAAGTCAAGTCAAGTCTATGGAATATTTTATATTGTGACACAAGTTGCGGGAAAAAGACAATTTTTTTTTTTCACAAAGTTGTCACTAAATGATATATTTCTCAAACATGCCATGGGAATATGTGAAGTTACACCCCAAAATACATTCTGTTGCTTCTCCTGAGTACAGGGATACCACATGTCTGAGACTTTTTGGGAGCCTAGCCGCGTACGGGACCCCGAAAACCAAGCACCGCCTTCAGGCTTTCTAAGGGCGTAAATTATTGATTTCACTCTTCACTGCCTATCACAGTTTTGGAGGACATGGAATGCCCAGGTGGCACAACCCCCCCAAATGACCCTATTTTGGAAAGTAGACACCCCAAGCTATTTGCTGAGAGGTATAGTGAGTATTTTGCAGACCTCACTTTTTGTCACAAAGTTTTGAAAATTGAAAAAAGAAAAAAAAATTTTCTTGTCTTTCTTCATTTTCAAAAACAAATGAGAGCTGCAAAATACTCATCATGCCTCTCAGCAAATAGCTTGGGGTGTCTGCTTTCCAAAAGGGGTCATTTGGGGGGGGGTTGTGCCACCTGGGCATTCCATGGCCTCCGAAACTGTGATAGGCAGTGAAGAGTGAAATCAAAAATTTACGTTTGGTTTTCGGGCCCCGTACGCGGCTAGGCTCCCAAAAAGTCCCACACATGTGGTATCCTCAGGAGAAGCAGCTGAATGTATTTTGGGGTGCAATTCCACATATGCCCATGGCCTGTGTGAGAAATATATCATTTAGTGACAACTTTTTGTAATTTTTTTTGTCATTATTCAATCACAAAAAAATAATATTCAATGGCCTCAACATGCCTCTCAGCAATTTCCTTGGGGTGTCTACTTTCCAAAATGGGGTCATTTGGGGGGGGGGGTTGTACTGCCCTGCCATTTTAGCACCTCAAGAAATGACATAGGCAGTCATAAACAAAAAGCTGTGTAAATTCAAAAAATGTACCCTAGTTTGTAGACGCTATAACTTTTGCGCAAACCAATAAATATACGCTTATTGAAATTTTTTTACCAAAGACATGTGGCCGAATACATTTTGGCCTAAATGTATGACTAAAATTGAGTTTATTGGATTTTTTTTATAACAAAAAGTAGAAAATATCATTTTTTTTCAAAATTTTCGGTCTTTTCCCGTTTATAGCGCAAAAAATTAAAACCGCAGAGGTGATCAAATACCATCACAAGAAAGCTCTATTTGTGGGAAGAAAAGGACACAAATTTTGTTTGGGTACAGCATTGCATGACCGCGTAATTAGCAGTTAAAACGACGCAGTGCCAAATTGTAAATAGTGCTCTGGTCAGGAAGGGGATAAATCCTTCAGGGGCTAAAGTGGTTCAAGCAATACTGGGATCAAAATGAGGGCACCGCGGACAGGCCTGTAGTGTGGGATGCATTAAAGCCGTCCACCTGGGGGATGTATGTATCATTAAGCCTGCCAGGGCTGAGAAAAATTACAAATCTGAAGAGCTTCAGGCTCATGAAAAGCAATGTGCAAAGACCCACGCTGACACGCCTTCTCTCTCCTCCCTGGCTGAGATGCAGATGACCAGAAGGGCATTATTGGAACATTTTCAAAGTCTTGCCCAATACAATTTTAAAACAAGAGCTGAAAAATTGTTTGAAAAAGGTGACAAAAACAGGAAACTGCTAGCCTACCTGACTGCTGATGCTCAGGCACACACGGCGATCCCTTGCATTCACTCACCAGAGGGCAGATGGGGAGAGTATTAAGCAAGCACTTGTCTCCTATTACTCAGAACTATACTCTCCTGTTCCACCATATGACCATCAGGTTTTGGTGTATCCACTGGACTCCCTTTAGATCCCGGTGTTGCCTGATGAGGTGGCAGTCAACCTAGGCGCACCCTTTACTGACAAAGAATTGGTGACTGCTGTTACCTCATTTCCCAATGGTAAATCACCGGGCCCTAATGGTCAGGGGCACCAGGCAGTGGTGTCCACTCTCAAGGGACTATTCGCATTGGTTATGGAACCTCTTGTGATTGCATTGCGTTCTTCCTCCCAGATACAAGTGATCAGTGTGGGTACACTGACTGAAACTACGACCCTTTACGCAGATGTAGCATTGTTTAATAAAGACACTGGACCTTCTCTACAGGCAACACTTTCACTCCTGGGTAAATTTACAGTGGTCTCTGGCCTTAAGGTTTATTGGACCAAGTCCAAAATTAGGGATGAGCCGAACACCCCCCTGTTCGGTTCGCACCAGAACATGCGAACAGGAAAAAAGTTCGCTCGAACACGCGAACACCGTTAAAGTCTATGGGACACGAACATGAATAATCAAAAGTGCTAATTTTAAAGGCTTATATGCAAGTTATTGTCATAAAAAGTGTTTGGGGACCCGGGTCCTGCCCCAGCGGACATGGATCAATGCAAAAAAAAGTTTTAAAAACGGCCGTTTTTTCAGGAGCAGTGATTTTAATAATGCCTAAAGTCAAACAATAAAAGTGTAATATCCCTTTAAATTTGGTACCTGGGGGGTGTCTATAGTATGCCTGTAAAGGGGCGCATGTTTCCCGTGTTTAGAACAGTCTGACAGCAAAATAACATTTCGAAGGAAAAATTTCATTTAAAACTACCCGCGGCTATTGCATTGCCGACAATACACATAGAAGTTCATTGATAAAAACGGCATGGGAATTCAACACAGGGAAACCCCGAACCAAAATTTAAAAAAAAAATGACGTGGGAGTCCCCCTAAATTCCATACCAGGCCCTTCAGGTCTGGTATGGATATTAAGGGGAACCCCGGCCAAAATTTAAAAAAAAAATGACGTGGGGTTCCCCCTAAATTCCATACCAGACCCTTCAGGTCTGGTATGGATTTTAAGGGGAACCCCACGCCAAAAAAAAAAAAAAACGGCGTGGGGTCCCCCCAAAAATCCATACCAGACCCTTATCCGAGCACGCAACCTGGCAGGCCGCAGGAAAGGAGGGGGACGAGAGTGCGCCCCCCCTCCTGAACCGTACCAGGCCACATGCCCTCAACATTGGGAGGGTGCTTTGGGGTAGCCCCCCAAAACACCTTGTCCCCATGTTGATGAGGACAAGGGCCTCATCCCCACAACCCTGGCCGGTGGTTGTGGGGGTCTGCGGGCGGGGGGCTTATCGGAATCTGGAAGCCCCCTTTAACAAGGGGACCCCCAGATCCCGCCCCCCCCTGTGTGAAATGGTAAGGGGGTACTTACCCCTACCATTTCACTAAAAAACTGTCAAAAATGTTAAAAATGACAAGAGACAGTTTTTGACAATTGCTTTATTTAAATGCTTCTTCTTTCTTCTATCTTCCTTCATCTTCTTCTTCTTCTGGTTCTTCTGGCTCTTCTGGTTCTTCCTCTGGCGTTCTCGTCCAGCATCTCCTCCGCGGCTTCTTCTATCTTCTTCTCCACGGGCCGCTCCGCACCCATGGCATGGGGGGAGGCTCCCGCTCTTCTCTTCATCTTCTTCTTCATCCTCTTCTCTTCTTCCTTCTTCTCTTCTTCATTTTCTTCTCCGGGCCGCTTCGCACCCATGCTGGCATGGAGGGAGGCTCCCGCTGTGTGACGGAGTCTCCTCGTCTGACGGTTCTTAAATAACGGGGGCGGGGCCACCCGGTGACCCCGCCCCCCTCTGACGCACGGTGACTTGACGGGACTTCCCTGTGACGTCACGGGGAATGCCACAGGGAAGTCCCGTCATGTCCCGTGCGTCAGAGGGGGCGGGTTTACCGGGTGGCCCCACCCCCCGTTATTTAAGAACCGTCAGCCAAGGAGACGCCGTCACACAGCGGGAGCCTCCCTCCATGCCAGCATGGATGCAGAGCAGCCTGGAGAAGAAAATGAAGAAGAGAAGAAGAGAAGAAGGAAGAAGAGAAGAGGATGAAGAAGAAGATGAAGAGAAGAGCGGGAGCCTCCCCCCATGCCATGGGTGCGGAGCGGCCCAAGGAGAAGAAGATAGAAGACGCCGCGGAGGAGATGCTGGACGAGAACGCCGGAGGAAGAACCAGAAGAGCCAGAAGAACCAGAAGAAGATGAAGGAAGATTGAAGAAAGAAGAAGCATTTATATAAAGGAATTGTCAAAAACTGTCTCTTGTCATTTTTAACATTTTTGACAGTTTTTTAGTGAAATGGTAGGGGTAAGTACCCCCTTACCATTTCACACGGGGGGGGCCGGGATCTGGGGGTTCCCTTGTTAAAGGGGGCTTCCAGATTCCGATAAGCCCCCCGCCCGCAGACCCCCACAACCACCGGCCAGGGTTGTGGGGATGAGGCCCTTGTCCTCATCAACATGGGGACAAGGTGTTTTGGGGGGCTACCCCAAAGCACCCTCCCAATGTTGAGGGCATGTGGCCTGGTACGGTTCAGGAGGGGGGGGGCCCGCACTCTCGTCCCCCCCTCTTTTCCTTCGGCCTGCCAGGTTGCGTGCTCGGATAAGGGTCTGGTATGAATTTTTGGGGGGACCCCACGACGTGGTTTTTTTTGGCGCGGGGTTCCCCTTAAAATCCATACCAGACCTGAAGGGCCTGGTATGGAATTTAGGGGGACCCCCCACGCCATTTTTTTTTTAAAATTTTGGTTCGGGGTTTCCCTGTGTTGAATTCCCATGCCGTTTTTATCAATGAACTTCTATGTGTATTGTCGGCAATGCAATAGCCGCGGGTAGTTTTCAATGAAATCTTTCCTTCAAAATGTCATTTTGCTGTCAGACTGTTCTAAACACGGGAAACATGCGCCCCTTTACAGGCATACTATAGACACCCCCCAAGTACGAAATTTAAAGGGATATTACACTTTTATTGCTTGACTTTAAGCATTATTAAAATCACTGCTCCTGAAAAAACGGCCGTTTTTAAAACTTTTTTTTGCATTGATCCATGTCCCCTGGGGCAGGACCCAGGTCCCCAAACACTTTTTATGACAATAACTTGCATATAAGCCTTTAAAATTAGCACTTTTGATTTCTCCCATAGACTTTTAAAGGGTGTTCTGCGGCATTCGAATTGTTCGGTGCTCGGCGAACTTGCGAACAGCCAATGTTCGAGTCGAACATGAGTTTGACTCGAACTCGAAGCTCATCCCTATCCAAAATACTTCCCTTACGGTCTCATCATACCCGGACAGGCAGATCTCAATAATCCCCTACAGTGGGTAATGCAGATTAAGTATCTAGGACTCTTAATTACAAACTCTGTGACTGACTTCATTGGTCTTAATGTCTCACCTTTGCTTGTTATTCTATCTAAGAAATTCCACACCTAGAAAAACCTTCCCTTGTCCCTCATTGGGAAGATACACCTGATTAAGATGAAAATCCTGCCCTTACTATTACATGTCCTCAGAAATTCTCCAGTGTGAATCCCAAAGTGGATTTTTAAATTGACAGATGGTATGCTCTCCTCCTTTTTGTGGCAGGGGGGAATTCTCCACCTTAAACTGGCCATACTTCAGCAGCCATGGGGGAAGGGGGCCTAGCGATATCTCATTTCTATAAATATTTCCTTGTTGGCCAATTGACAGTAGCGCACCGCTGGTTGACCTCTCCTCCAGATGATCCCTCTGTGCCCTTGGAGGCTGCATGTGTAGGCTTCTACGAGGCGCTCTCTCACTTGGTCTATATGGGTTTGAGGTCTCCCTATTCATTGACTTCCTTTATTCAATGTTCAGGGATTAGGGCATGGTCTGTGACTCAGGGATCAAGGCCATCTAGTTTGAATGGGTTTTCCCCCAATCTACCACTGTGGAGAAATTCCAATTTAATGCACTTTTATGACTACCTAGACCCTATAGTTTTGACTAAATATGGTGTCAAAATTCTACATCATATTGTACTAAATGGCATCCTAATGACCTTCAACTAACTAAAGGAACGTTACGATCTACCCAACTCACACTTCTTTAGATACATGCAGCTGAAGCATGCTTTTTATTCTCAATTTGGCAGGGAACCTCTGGACCTTAAACCCAGTGACCTAGAAATACTGACACGCAGTGACTCATTAGTTAAAGCAGTCTCTAGTTTATACAACACAGTAAGTGCAGGGCTAAAAAATGTAAAATAGGATATCAATTAAGATAAAAAAATTTGAACTAAAAAATTATGAAATACTCAAACAGTGGAATTAAGAAATACTCAAACAATGATGCTTCAAGTAATAAGTAAAATCAAAAAATACCAATAATTACATAAAAAAGAAAAAAAAGGAGAAAAGAAAACTAAAGCAATGTCCCATAGTGATCAATGAGAGAGTCCATAAGTAATATGCCTCCACAGGAGACAAAGTGAATTGCAGGAAACAAAAGCTGTGACACCAATCTTCCTAATGCAAACCAGCGTGTATTCAGGTCAACATCCAAAAGTGAGGTAGCTTGCTTACCAAAAAGCCATGACTGCTGCTAGCAGTCTCTCCCAGCACAGGGAATTTGGAAGTCTCCCCAAAACGTATAATCCTCCGAATCAGCCATTCTTTCTATTAGTGCAATTCTTAGATGTGGTGGCTGCATATGTTTTTTTTGTAGGCTTTCTTTCTTCTATCTATCATAGAAGAAAGAAAGCCTACAAAGAAAATGACTTCACTATGGGACATTGCTTTAGTTTTCTTTTCTCCTTTTTTTTCTTTTTTTTCTTTTTTTCTTTTTTATGTAATTATTGGTATTTTTTTATTTTACTTATTACTTGAAGCATCATTGTTTGAGTATTTCTTAATTCCACTGTTTAAGCATTTCATAATTTTTTAGTTCATAATTTTTTATCTTAATTGATATCCTATTTCACATTTTTTAGCGCTGCACTTACTGTGTTGTTTATTCTATTGGAAGTTTATGGTAGTGAATTTTGGGTGCTGGCTGCTTTACACTTTTATTATTTGCTAATTACTGAGTGCAGCGTTGACCTTAGGGTCCTCTCTTTTTTTTCAGTCTCTAGTTTATACAAGGACCTCTTCCAAGAAACGGTTCTACTGATGGAAACCTGCAGACGGGCTTGGGAGACTGTGGCCCCAGGGTTGGACAGAGACGACTGGGGTGACATGTTGGGGGCTGCATTTCAATACCTAGTCTCTACTAGAGATGTCTAATTCATTATAAATTCTTGCATAGAATATACCTTACCTCAGCTAGATTAGCACGGATGTTTGGGAACCAACAGTCTTTATGCTGGAGGTGCTCAGCGCCGCTGGAAAATTTCATGCACATACAGTATATTGGGACTTTCCCCATATTAAACCATACTGGCAAGATGTAGCACACTGTATTAGGTCGGTCACTTCTATTTCGATCCCCCTGTCCATTTAAGTATGCTTGTTACTAGGGATGAGCTTCGAGTTCGAGTCGAACTCATGTTCGACTCGAACATTGGCTGTTCGCAAGCTCGCCGAACACCGAACAATTTGGGGTGTTCGCGGCAAATTCGAATGCCGCGGAACACCCTTTAAAAGTCTATGGGAGAAATCAAAAGTGCTAATTTTAAAGGCTAATATGCAAGTTATTGTCATAAAAAGTGTTTGGGGACCTGGGTCCTGCCCCAGGGGACATGGATCAATGCAAAAAAAAGTTTTAAAAACGGCCGTTTTTTCAGGAGCAGTGATTTTAATAATGCTTAAAGTCAAACAATAAAAGTGTAATATCCCTTTAAATTTCGTACCTGGGGGGTGTCTATAGTATGCCTGTAAAGGGGCGCATGTTTCCCGTGTTTAGAACAGCCTGACAGCAAAATGACATTTGGAAGGAAAAAACTCATTTAAAACTACCCGCGGCTATTGCATTGCCGTCAATACACATAGAAGTTCATTGATAAAAACGGCATGGGAATTCCCCACAGGGAAACCCCGAACCAAAATTAAAAAAAAAAAAAAATGAAGTGGGAGTCCCCCTAAATTCCATACCAGGCCCTTCAGGTCTGGTATGGATATTAAGGGGAACCCTGGCCAAAATGTAAAAAAAAAAATGACGTGGGGTTCCCCCTAAATTCCATACCAGACCCTTCAGGTCTGGTATGGATTTTAAGGGAAACCCCACGCCAAAAAAAAAAAAAAAACGGCGTGGGGTTCCCCCAAAAATCCATACCAGACCCTTATCCGAGCACGCAACCTGGCAGGCCGCAGGAAAAGAGGGGGGGACGAGAGTGCGCCCCCCCCCTCCTGAACCGTACCAGGCCACATGCCCTCAACATTGGGAGGGTGCTTTGGGGTAGCCCCCCAAAACACCTTGTCCCCATGTTGATGAGGACAAGGGCCTCATCCCCACAACCGTGGCCGGTGGTTGTGGGGGTCTGCGGGCGGGGGGCTTATCGGAATCTGGAAGCCCCCTTTAACAAGGGGACCCCCAGATCCCGCCCCCCCCCCTGTGTGAAATGGTAAGGGGGTACCTACTCCTACCATTTCACTAAAAAAGTGTCAAAATAGTTAAAAATGACAAGAGACAGTTTTTGACAATTCCTTTATTTAAATGCTTCTTCTTTCTTCCTTCATCTTCTTCTTCTTCTGGTTCTTCTGGCTCTTCTGGTTCTTCCTCCGGCGTTCCCGTCCAGCATCTCCTCCGCGGCGTCTTCTATCTTCTTCTCCTCGGGCCGCTCCGCACCCATGGCATTGGGGGGGAGGCTCCCGCTCTTCTCTTCATCTTCTTCTTCATCCTCTTCTCTTCTTCCTTCTTCTCTTCTTCTCTGTTTCTCTTCTTAATTTTCTTCTCCGGGCCGCTCCGCATCCATGCATGGAGGGAGGCTCCCGCTGTGTGACGGCGTCTCCTCATCTGACGGTTCCTAAATAACGGGGGGCGGGGCCACCCGGTGACCCCGCCCCCCTCTGACGCACGGTGACTTGACGGGACTTCCCTGTGACGTCACGGGGAATGCCACAGGGAAGTCCCGTCATGTCCCGTGCGTCAGAGGGGGCGGGGTCACCGGGTGGCCCCGCCCCCCGTTATTTAAGAACCGTCAGATGAGGAGACGCCGTCACACAGCGGGAGCCTCCCTCCATGCATGGATGCGGAGCGGCCCGGAGAAGAAAATTAAGAAGAGAAACAGAGAAGAAGAGAAGAAGGAAGAAGAGAAGAGGATGAAGAAGAAGATGAAGAGAAGAGCGGGAGCCTCCCCCCCAATGCCATGGGTGCGGAGCGGCCCGAGGAGAAGAAGATAGAAGACGCCGCGGAGGAGATGCTGGACGGGAACGCCGGAGGAAGAACCAGAAGAGCCAGAAGAACCAGAAGAAGAAGAAGATGAAGGAAGAAAGAAGAAGCATTTAAATAAAGGAATTGTCAAAAACTGTCTCTTGTCATTTTTAACTATTTTGACACTTTTTTAGTGAAATGGTAGGAGTAGGTACCCCCTTACCATTTCACACAGGGGGGGGGGGGGCGGGATCTGGGGGTCCCCTTGTTAAAGGGGGCTTCCAGATTCCGATAAGCCCCCCGCCCGCAGACCCCCACAACCACCGGCCACGGTTGTGGGGATGAGGCCCCTGTCCTCATCAACATGGGGACAAGGTGTTTTGGGAGGCTACCCCAAAGCACCCTCCCAATGTTGAGGGCATGTGGCCTGGTACGGTTCAGGAGGGGGGGGGCGCACTCTTGTCCCCCCCTCTTTTCCTGCGGCCTGCCAGGTTGCGTGCTCGGATAAGGGTCTGGTATGGATTTTTGGGGGAACCCCACGCCGTTTTTTTTTTTTTTTTGGCGTGGGGCTCCCCTTAAAATCCATACCAGACCTGAAGGGTCTGGTATGGAATTTAGGGGGAACCCCACGTCATTTTTTTTTTTAAATTTTGGCCGGGGTTCCCCTTAATATCCATACCAGACCTGAAGGGCCTGGTATGGAATTTAGGGGGACTCCCACTTCATTTTTTTTTTTTTTAATTTTGGTTCGGGGTTTCCCTGTGGGGAATTCCCATGCCGTTTTTATCAATGAACTTCTATGTGTATTGACGGCAATGCAATAGCCGCGGGTAGTTTTAAATGAGTTTTTTCCTTCCAAATGTCATTTTGCTGTCAGGCTGTTCTAAACACGGGAAACATGCGCCCCTTTACAGGCATACTATAGACACCCCCCAGGTACGAAATTTAAAGGGATATTACACTTTTATTGTTTGACTTTAAGCATTATTAAAATCACTGCTCCTGAAAAAACGGCCGTTTTTAAAACTTTTTTTTGCATTGATCCATGTCCCCTGGGGCAGGACCCAGGTCCCCAAACACTTTTTATGACAATAACTTGCATATAAGCCTTTAAAATTAGCACTTTTGATTATTCATGTTCGTGTCCCATAGACTTTAACGGTGTTCGCGTGTTCGAGCGAACTTTTTTCCTGTTCGCATGTTCTGGTGCGAACCGAACAGGGGGGTGTTCGGCTCATCCCTACTTGTTACGTCTAGTTGAACTTTTAGCCACTACTAGGGCTTTTTGTTGTTCTACGCTGGTATGTTTTTTACTGTAACCAGTGTCTGTTTCTGCTATATGCGGGATATTGTTGTATGTACTGTATTTCATGAAACTTAATAAAAAGTAATTTACAAAAAAAAAAAAAAATGAACAACTTTCATATGTATGGATTGTACTCACTATGATATGTTAGCACTTTGTGTGGAAAGATCTATGTCATTGATAATTATTCAGTATAGAGTTAAGAAATTTAATTTAATTTAAGAAAACTTTTCCTCAATTTAATGCTGTATGGTAGTAGTGTCATGTAAAGTGGGCATATATGTTATTTGACTGTAGTCAGTGGGCTGTACAATTTACTGAACTGTAATTATAGGTTTTAAATGAACAAGCCAAAACCTAGGGGAATACTCAGTTGCAGCAGGTCATTTGGGGAAAAGAAAGACAATGTGAAAGTGGAAACTCCTGCGCTGTCGGGGGGGGGGGGGGCTACGCTAAAAGGACACTGCTGCAACACCTAAGTACTGATCCAAGGCAGGACAAATGGGACCAAAGTGGGTGAAGATGGTAGTTGCGCTGTGATGAAGGGGGGGGGGGGAAGCTACAAAGATGACTGAAGTGGCAAAGTGAACTAAAAAAGCAGAAACGGGCCAATGCATGAATGGATCCTACATGCTAAAAAAACATGGTGGGGATGCAGTGCAGTGCAGTGCAACGTAGCTGATCAACATGACTATAATGTTGAGGGCAGACAAAGCCTAATATATAAAGGTAATCGTGAAACAGTGACTGCTTGAATATAGCAAAACAAAAATGCATATACTAACACAAATAAGATGAATAATGACACAATGCAAAAAAAATATTTATATAATACAAGAAAAATATATATGTGGGCTAGTGCCCCATTAGCAAAAACGTCCCAGATCCTGGTGAACTACAAGTGACAAATCCCTAGGACAAACATGGATATTAGTTCTATCATCCAGTCCAAAAAACAAAAACTCGTGATGAGAAACACAAAACAAGTCCAATCGTGAAGGGAGGGGGGATCTTCAGTGAGGACACCTCCGTGTATGCAAGCCGCTTACCTTACAGCTGTAAGGTGTACAGCCTGTGTTGCAAATGACCCGCAGGTGTAGACGTTCCGTGTATACAGGCAGTGACAATGATGAACATGCCAAGCGAAATATAAAAAATAAAAAGTATACAGCATGTAAAATAACTCTGCAATGACCACAGTGGAGGGGGGGGCAAGACACACACAGGGGGAGGTTGCACTCACTTTCATGAAGTGAGTGTGGGCATCAATCCACAAGCGCCGAGCTCGTATGCCTCCAGGAGTGTCACCAATCTGGAATCTGTCCCCGTGCCTGGAAACTGGAATATGTCCCCGTGCCTCTCTCCTCAGTGTTCGTCAGGTAGAGTAGTGATGTACAGTGTGAGGGGGAAAGAGACGCACATAGCGTGATCCCATATAAAAGGTATATTTATTTAATAAAACAAGTCCAATCAACTTACATTTAAAACAATGCTGCAGTGTGTAGTAACTACGAGCGCCGAGCTCGTCTCCTGCCACAGACAAACAACAGGAGACGAGCTCGGCGCTCGTAGTTACTACACACTGCAGCATTGTTTTAAATGTAAGTTGATTGGACTTGTTTTATTAAATAAATATACCTTTTATATGGGATCACGCTATGTGCGTCTCTTTCCCCCTCACACTGTACATCACTACTCTACCTGACGAACACTGAGGAGAGAGGCACGGGGACATATTCCAGTTTCCAGGCACGGGGACAGATTCCAGATTGGTGACACTCCTGGAGGCATACGAGCTCGGCGCTCGTGGATTGATGCCCACACTCACTTCATGAAAGTGAGTGCAACCTCCCCCCGTGTGTGTCTTGCCCCCCCTCCACTGTGGTCATTGCAGAGTTATTTTACATGCTGTATACTTTTTATTTTTTATATTTCGCTTGGCATGTTCATCATTGTCACTGCCTGTATACACGGAACGTCTACACCTGCGGGTCATTTGCAACACAGGCTGTACACCTTACAGCTGTAAGGTAAGCGGCTTGCATACACGGAGGTGTCCTCACTGAAGATCCCCCCTCCCTTCACGATTGGACTTGTTTTGTGTTTCTCATCACAAGTTTTTGTTTTTTGGACTGGATGATAGAACTAATATCCATGTTTGTCCTAGGGATTTGCCACTTGTAGTTCACCAGGATCTGGGACGTTTTTGCTAATGGGGCACTAGCCCACATATATTTTTCTTGTATTATATATATATATTTTTTTGCATTGTGTCATTATTCATCTTATTTGTGTTAGTATATGCATTTTTGTTTTGCTATATTCAAGCAGTCACTGTTTCACGATTACCTTTATATATTAGGCTTTGTCTGCCCTCAACATTATAGTCATGTTGATCAGCTATGTTGCACTGCACTGCACTGCATCCCCACCATGTTTTTTTAGCATGTAGGATCCATTCATGCATTGGCCCGTTTCTGCTTTTTTAGTTCATTTGGGGAAGGTAACTGAAAGTGTTTCTTTGGTGCACCAACTATGATATCTGGGCACTGGCCTCAAATATGGGTTGGGACTAGGGTTGCCACCTTATCCCTTTAAAACCAAACACATTTTAATTGAATTACAGAGGTTCTGAGGCCAATTTAATGTAGATCAGGCACCAAATAAGTTTAATTACCACCTTAATCAGCCACAGAACCTGTGTAATATGTGTTTGGTTTTAAAGTGATGAGGTGGCAAACCTAGTTGGGACTGCACAAAAACCATACCTGTAAGAATGGTATCTGGAGGCCTCTGTAATGACAAGAACTAAGTACTTGTTATCTAGGCCAATGGCGAGGAAGTGGAACATGGAAAGTGTTATATATATTAGAACCAGAGGGACTTGTGTAGGGTTTTGGTCCACTGTCCCTGAAAATTTGTGGGGCCCCCTGTAAGCTTGGGATCCTCCAAAACATTGTTTGCTTAACCCTACTGTTTTTTACATCTTGAGTAGAGATGGACCGAAGACCTCCCTGTTCGGTTAGCACCAAAACTCCCGAACAGAGAAAAAATTCTGACCCGAATGGAGAACCTATTAAAGTCTATATTACATATTCTTTATACTGTATATACTTTATATTTAAAGTAGACATACTTTAGTATTGATCCAATATATCCTTTAAGTGTGACAACCAATAGGCTATAGAAAATATGTATTAGAATAAGCAAAGGTGTATACAAATCATGGTTTCTAAAAAAATGGTTTACCCTATAAAGGCTCATATTGTGAGTGCAACCATAACTATCCAAAACGAATCTGCTGCAAAGCCAAACAATTCCTCACATTAATACCTAGAGGAAAAAAAATAAGTTAAAGAACAGGATACATAATGTGAAATCACACAGTCTATGCAAATATAACATTTTTATTTAGGGATTCCAGAATAGTTACATTTTGAATTAAAACAAAGCACTGCTTATTGTGAAGCAAATGTTTAATCTCTATGGAATTTTACTCCAGGGAGACAACCAATCAGATAGCTGCCTCCAAGTGGAAAGCGTTTATGTCACCCATCATGCAATGAGCATACTCGGTAGGCAGACAACTTTTCCTTGATTGACAAGGTCAGATACCGGCATCTGTTTGGAAGTAGATGTTTAGATCAACATCTGTGCATGTCTATGTAAGCTGACAATGCTGATAAAATTGTAGTTAAATAAATATACAATGGATGTTTCTCACAAAAGAAATGTTTGCATCTATAGTGGTATACATTTTAATTTCTTTGTGAATAAAGTTAGGAATACATGTTACTTTTGTGCTTGACTTTTGACTTTCTCACATCTGATTTAAGGCAAGCTAGTATGATGTTATTTTCAATTTGACAGTGTTTATTGTGTAGCTCGGCACATTATTCTTTTCTCCGAAAGGAGAGATGACATCAAATTTCCAGTAAAGAGCATGTACTAATGCGAATGTTTATCATATGAAGTCTTTAAACTGTTTTTCAGAAAGGATATCTTTGTTGTTTCATGCAGTAAAGTAATAGGCTTTATGAATTTGAAAGAGTTTTGGCTTTGCTAATATAAACATTTTTAGAGTTTATTTTTAATATTGCCATTTTGCATTTGAAAATACTTGAAACATGTATGCTTGCTACACATGCCATTTTCATTTAATTACCAAATATTAAAATGCCACTTCCTGCAACTAAGGCCACAAATTGTTTATCAAATACCCCCCATAAATCTCACAATCAAGTTTGCAGATTATTGGTGTTATAATTACACTAAACAACACTTGTACTGATCAGTTGATAATAGGGAAGATGCCTGCCAACACACACACACATTTGTACAAAAAAAAGGATTTAATTGATTTCTACAAAACAGCAGGCAAGAATCTGCAATGAAGTTTGCTAAAAATCCTTGAATTGTAAATCGTTCATCTATTTACTTACCTGGAACATTTTTTCTTAACAAAACTGGAGTTTCACATTGAGGTCAAATGCATAAATGTCAGCAATTGACTGGATAGGATGCCAAGACAGAACTAAAAAGATTATTTGGGCAGGTGGCAATAAGTAAAGATACATTTCAATGTTGATACCAATAAGAAAGGGACCTGCAGTCAGTGGCACATTCTGGGCATTATATTGCAAACTTCTCTCTAAGGCCTTATGTACACTGCAGCTGGTAAACGGACTTTTAGAAGCAGTTGGGCGTTTTTTTCAGCAGTCCCTGAACTCTCCTCAATGTTATCTTATGGGTATATGTACACTAAGTCCTTTATAGAAGTTTAGAAGCAGTTGAGGTTCAAAGCATTTTTTGTAAGCAGATAAATCATGTTCAGAATGATAGTTTACTGGCATTTGAAATGCCAAATGCTTGTAACAGCATGCAAATGCGTCTAAAAGCGTTAACCCGCGTTTATAAGCATTTTTGTGTTTAGGCGTTTTCAAAGGGGAAAATGTGGAAAAAACAGACTTTCCAGAACCCTTGTTGTTGGCTGCAAGGGAGGGAAGAGAGAGAGGGAGAGAGAAAAAAAATGCTTCTAAACACAAATGCTCATAAACGCTGCTAAATGTGCATAAACGCGGCATGTAAAAGTGGCAAAATTGACCTTTTTAACCATTGGTTATTAGCTGTCAAGTTCCATCATTCAGAAGAGGTTTTCAAACGTCCTGTGTATATGAAGCCTAATTCAGATTTGTGGGAAAATGCTAAGAGCTGGAAAAAAGTCACTGCTGGAAGACATGAAAATGTGTCGCAACAAATCCTGACCAATAGGAACATTCACCGTTCACTATGCCCATCAATCAGTTAGGCATCAATCAGTTAGGCACACTTTTTTAAGTCCACAGAAATTGTGCCAACCGTACAAGGGTTACTTATCTGGGTTTGCTCCCTAGTCCAATGGTTCCCACTCCTCCCCTGATGTACTCTTATTATTGAACTTCTATTTGCTATCATGTTCATCAGGTTTTTTGGGGGTTTTTTTAATTACAATTAACAACTTATTTTGTGCAGTACTCTATAATCCCTATATCCTAACCTTAATATCTGTTAACCAAAGCAACAGATACCTATTCAATCAGTGAATGAATATAAACACAAAAAGATACATAAACCTTCTGTACATTCTCAGTGTGCTGGAGCAATAAATCTATCAATGTGTGAATAAGTCAGATACATATACTGTACATGCACATAAAAAAATCCCAGTGTGTTCAATCATCTCAGCTCTGACCTCTCCTGATCAATCAGGGTTGATGCCTAACAGATTAATCACGGATAATTTCAGAACAGTTGCCAAGGTCATTCAAGATGCTTTTATTATTCTTTCTCTAAATCATCTCTAATGATGAGCTTAGGTATTAACAAGCTTTTGACAGTGTTACTTGGTCATATTTACATTCTCTGTTGCAACGCTAGGGTTTCAAAGATGAGTTTCTTCATGGCTTCAAGGCTCTCTACCATTCTCCCAAAACTAGAATCCTAACCCCTGGTTGCAATTCGGAAGTCTTCACACTGGGTGAGGGAACACGTCAAGAATGTCCCCTTTCTCCTCTATTATTCACACTAGCTATGGAACCTCTGGCTGCTGCTATTATTATGCATTGAGATATCACAGGATATGTCAAAGGTCCCTCTCAATTTAAATTGTGCACATATGCAGATGACGTGATGCTATTTTTCACTTACCCTCACTTATCATTCCAAATTTACTTGGAATTCTTCATAAATTTGTGTCCCTAGCAGGACTTAACATCAATTTCTCTACACCTTCTATAATGCCGATTAATGTCCCTCCTTCCCAGTGTTACGCTTTGAAACAACTATTCCCATTCCACTGGTCTTCTCAAACTTTGTCAAATCTAGGAGTGCAACATCACTTCAAATATTTATTCCCTCTTTCAACATAACTACCTCCCTTGTGTAGCAAGGCTCCGTAACACTCTCAAAGTATGGAAGTCTTACCTTATATCTTTCTAAGGGTGAGCCACTGCAGCCAAGATGAATATTTTACCAAAACTTTTGCATTTTGGTACTGGGCCCTTCCTATCAAGTTCCCGAAAATATTTATTGACAAGTTCTAAAGAGATATTAACAAATTTATTTGGCATGATAAAAGACCTAGATTCTCGAAACATATCCTGTAAACATATCCTGTATGCATCTCAACCTAAAGGACATCTAGGTTTGATGAATTTTTGGATGTATTATCTTGCCTCTAGATTCTCACAACTTGCCCAATAGAACATTGCCTATTCCAAGGTATGGATTAAATTCAAGTAAATCTCCATACACCCATATTATTTCCCAGGAATCCTATGATCCTCCTCTATCTCTTATAAAACAGCGGCCCCTTAAAATACTTTGGTTTCTCGTTCGTTACATCTTGGGTCTTTATATAAAATCCAAATATGGCATATCCTCCCCAGTTTCTCCTTTGACTTTCTTTTTATGTGACCCATCCTTTTCTGCTGCCTATCCAGTTGTTAGCCATTGTGTTAACCTGCTACCAAGTAAATTGATAATGCTATTTTTTTTAATGGTTTGGGTTTTTGCTTTAGTGGTTTTTCAACCTGTGGTTCTATAATGTTTTGGTCCTGCGATATGATGGAATTTGCAGACTGCTGGGAGACACCTGCAGGCAAACTCAATCCTAACAAGCCCTTCAATGTCAGTCCTCGGCTGTCCCATTTTTTCTTATCATTGGAAGGATTGACTCCATTATGATGATGGAAAGGATTCTTCACACATTGAAAGACACTATGCACCCGTTCAAGGTTGAGCGGGATGCTTGTAATTGTTCCTGTCACCTATTTTTTGTAAGTGCTTTAATGTTAACCGCATTGTGTAATATGGACAATATTGTTGTTACACTCGAACATCGGCTGTTCGCCAGTTCACTGAACACCGAACAATTTTGGGTGTTCGCGGCAAATTCGAAAGCCGCGGAACACCCTTTAAAAATCTATGGGAGAAATCAAAAGTGCTAATTTTAAAGGCTTATATGCAAGTTATTGTCATAAAAAGTGTTTGGGGACCTGGGTCCTGCCCCAGGGGACATGAATCAATGCAAAAAAAAGTTTTAAAAACGGCAGTTTTTTTCAGGAGCAGTGATTTTATTAATGCTTAAAGTGAAACAATAGAAGTGTAATATTCCTTTAAATTTCGTACCTGGGGGGTGTCTATAGTATGCCTGTAAAGGGGTGCATGTTTCCCGTGTTTAGAACAGTCTGACAGCAAAATGACATTTCAAAGGAAAAAAAGTAATTTAAAACTACTCGCGGCTATTAATGAATTGCCGGTCCAACAATACACATATAAGTTCATTGATAAAAACGGCATGGGAATTCCCCACAGGGGAACCCCGAACCAAAATTTAAAAAAAAAATGATGTGGGGGTCCCCCTAAATTCCATACCAGGAAGATGGCGGACGAGAACACCGGAGGAAGAACCAGAAGAACCAGAAGAAGGAGGAAGAAACCGAAGGAAGATAGAAGATAGAAGAAAGAAGATAGAAGATAGAAGAAAGAAGAAGCATTTAAATAAAGAAATTGTCAAAAACTGTCTCTTGTCATTTTTAACATTTTTGACACTTTTTTTGTGAAATGGTAGGGGTACTTTTGTACCCCCTTACCATTTCACACAGGGGGGAGGGCCGGGATCTGGGGGTCCCCCTGTTAAAGGGGGCTTCCAGATTCCGATAAGCCCCCCGCCCGCAGACCCCCACAACCTCCGGGCAGGGGTTGTGGGGATGAGGCCCTTGTCCCAGAAGGGGGGGTGCTCTCTTGTCCCCCCCTATTTTCCTGTGGCCTGCCAGGTTGCGTGCTCGGATAAGGGTCTGGTATGGATTTTTGGGGAGACCCCACGCCATTTTTTTAAAAATTTTGGCGCGGGGTTCCCCTTAAAATCTTTACCAGACCTGAAGTGTCTGGTATAGATTTTGAGGGGGACCCCACGCCATTTTTTTAAAAAAAATTTGGCCGGGGTTCCCCTTAATATCCATACCAGACCTGAAGGGCCTGGTATGGAATTTAGGGGGACCCCCACCTCATTTTTTTAAAAAAATTTGGTTCGGCGTTCCCCTGTGGGGAATTCCCATGCCGTTTTTATCAATGAACTTTAATGTGTATTGTCGGACCGGCAATTCATTAATAGCCACGAGTAGTTTTAAATGACTTTTTTCCTTTGAAATGTCATTTTGCTGTCAGACTGTTCTAAACAGATAGATCTCTGGAAAAGGGATACTCTAAAGAATTCCTGGTGACGACCCTGGATAGGGTCAAGGAAGTGAGCAGAGAGGATTTATTGGTGGAAAGGGTGTCTCGCACTAATGATGATTTCTCTTCTGGTGTCCCCTTTCTAACTACATACTCTTTGCAGCACATTTCCATTAGGAACCTTATATATAAACATTGGCATGTTGCACGTAGCGATGTGATATTGAATAAGGTGCTGCCAGAGAAACCTCGAGTTATTCTTAGGGGTGTACCATCGTTACGCAATCGGTTGGCTAGCAATATTCTGAATCCACCAATTCCAAAACCTAGTTTCTTTAATCACTTAAAAGGATTTTATCAATGCAGACGGTGTAGGGTCTGCGCATATAGTGCTTGTCCTCATAGACGGACCACCACCTTTTCTTCCACTAGCACTAGAAAATCATATACGATTAAACCATTTATTACTTGTACTACGGAGGGGGTAGTGTACATGTTGCAGTGCCCTTGTGGCCTGCAATATGTGGGCAGGACCAAGCGACCTCTTCAGGTCTGCCTTAATGAACATATTACTAACATTAAGAGTGGTTTTAAGAACCACTCCGTATCAAAACATTATCTACAAGTACATGGTAAAGACCCCTCCAATACAATATTTCTGGGTATAGATAGGTTTAGTCCCCATTGGAGAGGGAGCTCCTTAGTGAGAGAAATATCGAGATTAGAAATGGCCTGGATCCATAGATTAAGAACTTACGCACCCTATGGGTTGAACATTGATACCGATGTCAATGCTTTTATTGGCAATTCATGATTTTTCATAATAGTGTAGATCTCTTATGAATCTGGTTTACATTATTTTAATTTTTATTTTAATTCCGTTTTGGGATTTGTGAACTTGATCTGAGATATGAGCATGCGGGGCCCCCTTTTTGAAGGTAATTTTTATATAATGCAACATTGGATGTGGCAGTGTTTTAGATATCCTTATATCACTACAGCACCTTGGTTTGAAGCATGATAATTTAATTGGTGAAGCACGCAGTGCTTTATATATTCATCATAATTTTCCAAATGATGATTTTTAAGATTTAAAATTCATCATTTATAGTTTAGTACACACTATGTATTCACTAAGTACCTTGGTTTGGGGTATGATCAATTTAATTAGAGAAGCATGTAGCACTATACTCATTCATGACAATTTTTTAAAGAATTTTCATGATTTATTATTTACAATTTAGTCTACACAATATATCCACAAAGCATGTTTGATGGAGATTTGTGGTCATTGGTATCAGCACCAATTGACATGTATGTTTTGCATTTGCACACACACATATCATGTTTTTTTATATTTTTCATATTTTTCATATTTTTCATTTTTGGCATGTAACTGAAACATCATGAGAGATTATGTATTTTAGTATAAGATCTTTCTTTCCTTATGATACATGTGGATTTGGATTCACATATGGTGCTTTATTATCATTATTATTTTTATTTTCCTTATGTGTATATGCATACACATTTCAGTTTGGGATAGGAGCGGTATTAATATACACAAAAAAAAAACATTATGTACACCTTTTTACACCCTTTTCTTATACACATAAGGTTGTGATAGACACTAACAATGTGCTCAACTGGGTAGTGTGGTTTTTTGTTTTTTGGGATGGACATATGCAGCGATGCACATCCTTTTAACCGCTTGCCGACCGCCTCACATACATTTACATCAGCAAAAGGGCTCGTACAGGCAAAATCACGTTCCTGTACGTTCCCCTTTAAGAGGCGGCCAGTGGGTGCGCGCGTGCGGCAGGCGGCACGCGCGCACGCCCGCGGCATGCTCCGTGAGTCCGCTGGACTCGATCGCCGCGGGCATACCCGCGATCGCCTCACGGAGAGGACGGACGGGGAGATGCCATTGTAAACAGCATCTCCCCGTTCTGCCTAGTGACAGTGTCACTCGATTTCTGCTCCCTGTCATCGGAGCAGAGATCAGTGAGGTCACACTTACAGCCCATCCCCCTGACAGTTAGTAATCACTCCCTAGGACACACTTAACCCCTCCCCGCCCCCTAGTGGTTAACCCCTTCACTGCCAGTGTCATTTATACAGGAATCAATGCATTTTTATAGCACTGATTGCTGTATAAATGACAATGGTCACAAAAATGTGTCAAAAATGTCCGATGTGTCCGCCATAATGTTGCAGTCACGATAAAAATCGATGATCGCCGCCATTTAAAAAAATTTTTTTTTAATAAAAATGGCAAAAAAACTATCCCCTATTTTGTAAACGCTATAACTTTTGCGCAAACCGATGAATAATCGCTTATTGCAATTTTTTTACCAAAAATATGTAGAAGAATACGTATCGGCCTAAACTGAGGTAAAAAAATTGTTTTTTTATATATTTTTGGGGGATATTTATTATAGCAAAAAGTAAAAAATAATGTATTTTTTTCAAAATTGTCGCTCTATTTTTGTTTATAGCGCAAAAAATAAAAACCACAGAGGTGATCAAATACCACCAAAAGCTCTATTTGTGGGAAAAAAAGGACGTCAATTTTGTTTGGGTGCAACGTCGCACGACCGTGCAATTGTCAGTTAAAGTGACGCAGTGCCAAATCGCAAAAAGTGCTCTGGTCAGGAAGGGGGTAAATTCTTTCGGGGCTGAAGTGGTTAAATGTCCTTTAGCTAAGGGAATTATTTCCCACACTTAATATGGTGCCTGGATGCTCGTCACTCAGAGCGAGGCTTGGCTCCTTTTATATGGTGGTGAGTCGCTGCGTTGTCCGTTCCCCATTGACAACGTCAGATGATGACGAAACGCGTCTGGGAGGGTACGCACTGACGCCATCACGCTTTCAGAGTTAGAGAATGGGCTCCGTTTTGTTTGTATGCCGGCCGGCTTTTCGTACACGCAACTTTGCTAATTTAAATGTAAGTGACTATTTGTTTTTTAAATAAATATCTGGAGGATTTTTCACTATGGCAAGTCTTTCTTTCCTCTGAGTTATCCGGGTTTTCCTTTGCAAAATGGGGATACGTGGACATCATATGTGAGCCTGGAGATTTACCCCCCCCATCGGAACACCGGGAGCGCCAGCAAGCTAAAAGGCCTTGGCTGGGCTAAAGCCACTTGCCCTTTTATGCTTGCCATCTGGTAGGCAGGATCAACTACTACGGTGGATTGACACTATTGCTTATAGGTGCACGGTGGTGGTGTTTTTACTCTGGAAGGATTCAAAAATTCCTTTTTTGATGTTATCTGTATGGACTATTATTTAATTTTTAGCGCAGCTTATTTACAGGACTTTAGAATATTGGTGTAATCGCACTATATGCTGCTGCTTACTTATATTTTCTGTTAGCGCGGTTATCTCTATTTTTATATACTGTTTATGATTTTTACTGCTGCTGACATATTTTGTGCACTTTTGCTGCATTTCATTATACAGATATTTTATAGTCAAATGTTTTAGTACACTCTGAGGATATTTAGATATATTGGGGTGTATTTTATTTTATAATTTTTATGCGTATATACTTCTTTATTTTTAGCACCAATTATGGACATTTTTGAGTTTCGTGCTAATAGGGTAGTCAATGTTGAAGGTGTTTTTGAGGCTTGTAGGGAGGATGAGAGCGATTTAGGAGGGATCTTTATGAGGCTCAAAAACCTTATGGTTTCAGAAATCCACACTAAATGGAAAATTGCCTACTTAGAAACTTATATCAAATATTCAATGGTTCCCAGAAGCCTTAGGTGGGATGTGGCCCCCCAAAGAGGCGAACCAGAATTAGAGGAATGGTACAAGTATTTCAATCAGGCAGGTGTCTCCTTTTTGAAATTTTTGGTTGAAAGAAAAACCATCAAATTAGCCAAGTTAGACGATGAAATTAAGAATATTAAAGATAAGCTTCATCCCAATAAGGACAGTGAGGAATATAAGGAAAAATCACTAGGTTTACAAAAAATCCTTGAAAAAGAGGATAAGGACCAAAAGATTAAGAAAAAAAAGGAATACAATAGAGATTTATCTGATTATCATGGAAATGTGGTTTTTGATTGGCAGAAAAAACTTCTTGAGGAGTTAGCCAAACAAAATAGCAATGAGATGGATACTCCTCTTGCCATACAACCCCATGACATGGGTGCAGGCCCACAAGGTGTACCAATTCCCGCTCCTCACCTTAATAAGCGGAGCATGCCCCAAGCTAGACCCCCAAGAACGGGAGGGAATAATTACCCCCATTATTCACCATATAGGGGTAATGGGAGCACCAGAGGGGGCTCCTCCTCCCGTGGTCAGATGAGATCAAGTGGTCCACCTAGAACCCAACATCCCCCTAATTATGACCCTAGAAGTTATCAACAAGGTTTTCCTTCTAATAGGGCACCCCTTATAGAGGCAGGGGAGGGGGACCCCATTCTAACCAGTGAGGTGGGGGTTATAATACCGCCTACCCAGAAACCTGGAAAGCTGGATATAATGGAAATTCAGGATACCAATCACCAAGTTTTGGCCATTCAGGTTTTGAACCAGAATGGGAGAGTAATATTCCAACATCAAATAGTTTTTTCCCACTTACTGACAGGGAAGGACCAGATGGTAGTTTCCCTCAGGATCTCTCTCAATCCTATTATTTTGGTGGGAGGAGTATCTCCACGCCTCCATTCAAGAACCCTAATGGACCAGTGCCTCCCAATGGGGCAGCGGCCCCCTTGGATCAGACCAGTTGGGGTTTTCACAAAACCAACCAGGGTATCAAAAGGCAAGGAGAAAGAGGAGAGGAGTCAGAGGGGGGAGGCGGCTACGAACAGCTAAAAAGACCCAAAAAATAACAGGGAAGGGGATTTTCAACCTTAGCTCTAAAATGCTAACTGATCCTGAGAAGGCCATTCTGGATAAAGGTTTAAAATTTGTTCCGCCCACCAGGCTTGACAAATTCCACACATATATGGATATCCATAGATTTGTTAGGAAATTAAATATAAAACGGTATATGGTTAATAACCCCATTAGAGATAATGTGACATTGGAGACAGGAATGGTTCACTCGGGGCTCTCCAACGCCTCATTATTTAACCCCCCTGGTACACTAGCACCTGCACTTAAAGTCTTTAGAGACATTTTATTGAAGGATTTGGACCTTTTGGAGGTCAAGAGTGCCAACCTCAATAAAACCTTGCAGGAGGGCCTTGATTCCCTCTGTAAAAATAAAGATTTGGTCATAAGACCTGCAGATAAAGGGGGAGGGATTGTGGTTCTTGATCGACAAGACTACATGGCCGAGATGTATAGAATTCTGGATGACCAAAACACTTATACAATACTCCCCTCCGATCCCAAAATTAAATATGCAAAAGTACTGCAGAAAATTGTGGATAAAGGGTGTCGTTCGGGCATTCTAAATCAAAAAGAAAGTTTGTATCTGGTTCCCAGAGCCGCACGTACACCCACAATTTATTATTTACCGAAAATTCATAAGAGTCTAGTCTGCCCCCCCGGGATGCCCAATTGTGAGTGGCATTGATTCACTTACTTCCCGGGTGGGCAGATACATAGACTTTTATTTACAACCCCTTGTACAGAAGTTACCTTCATATATTAAAGATTCTAGGCATGTTATTCAGTTACTCTCTGGTGTTGAAGTTAGGGTTGTGATGTGGATGGTCACGGCTGACGTGTCATCCTTATATACCATAATCCCACATTTGTTGGGTCTGGGGGGGGTTAAACATTTTCTCGATAGAGATTCTGGCCCCTCATCAAATCAGGTGGAATTCATAATGGAATTATTGGAATACGCTGCCTCCCACAACTATTTTTGATTCAATAACAACTTTTACAGGCAAAATACGGGAGTCGCTATGGGGGGTAAATATGCCCCTAGCCTGGTGAACCTTTTCATGGGTAAATGGGAGGAGGATGTCATCTATGCTCGCGAGGTAGCGCAGATCATTCTGTGGGCGAGGTACATAGATGACATCCTCCTCCTATGGGATGGCGAGCAAGGGGCCTTACAGGAATTTATGCTTTTTCTTAACGCCAATCAGAGGGGCATTAGTTTGAATTATGAGATGAGTCAGACTAGTATTAATTTCCTAGATTAAAACATCTCTATTAGTGGGAACAATATTGTCACGTCAACCTTCTTTAAGGAGACCGATAGGAATTCATTTATACCTGTGGACAGTTGTCATCATCGTCCCTGGCTGGAGTCAGTTCCAAAAAGCCAATATCTTCGCCTTAAGAGGAACTGTTCTAGCCAGACCCAATTTACAGAGCAGGTGAATGTTCTCACAGATAGATTTCTGGAAAAGGGATACTCTAAAGAATTCCTGGTGACGACCCTGGATAGGGTCAAGGAAGTGAACAGAGAGGATTTATTGGTGGAAAGGGTGTCTCGCACTAATGATGATTTCTCTTCTGGTGTCCCCTTTCTAACTACATACTCTTTGCAGCACAATTCCATTAGGAACCTTATATATAAACATTGGCATGTTGCACGTAGCGATGTGATATTGAATAAGGTGCTGCCAGAGAAACTGGGAGTTATTTTTAGGGGTGTACCATCGTTACGCAATCGGTTGGCTCCCAATATTCTGAATCCACCAATTCCAAAACCTAGTTTCTTTAATCACTTAAAAGGATTTTATCAATGCAGACGGTGTAGGGTCTGCGCATATAGTGCTTGTCCTCATAGACGGACCACCACCTTTTCTTCCACGAGCACTAGAAAATCATATACGATTAAACCATTTATTACTTGTACTACGGAGGGGGTAGTGTACATTAGGGATGAGCCGAACACCCCCCGGTTCGGTTCGCACCAGAACCCGCGAACGGACCGCAAGTTCGCACGAACGTTAGAACCCCATTGACGTCTATGGGACTCGAACGTTCGAAATCAAAAGTGCTCATTTTAAAGGCTAATTTGCATGGTATTGTCCTAAAAAGGGTTTGGGGACCCGGGTCCTACCCCAGGGGACATGTATCAATGCAAAAAAAACTTTTAAAAACGGCCGTTTTTTCGGGAGCAGTGATTTTAATGATGCTTAAAGTAAAAAAAAAAAAAGTGAAATATTCCTTTAAATATCGTACCTGGGGGGTGTCTATAGTATGCCTGTAAAGTGACGCGTGTTTCCCATGTTTAGAACAGTCCCTGCACCAAATGTCATTTTTAAAGGAAAAAATCTCATTTAAAACTGCTTGCGGGTTTAATGTCATGTCGGGTCCTGGCAATATGGATGAAAATCAGTGAGACAAACGGCATGGGTACCCCCCAGTCCATTACCAGGCCCTTTGGGTCTTGTATGGATATTAAGGGGAACCCCGCACCCAAATTAAAATAAGGAAAGGTCCCTATATACTCTGAACAGCAGTATACAGGCGGTGCAAACAAGACAGGGACTGTAGGTTTGTTGTTAAGTAGAATCTGTTTGTAATTTTGAACATTTTTAATGTGTTTAGCTCCAGCCAAAAAATCTTTTCTAAGCTTTTTGGAAAACATAGGGAAGGGTTATCACCCCTGTGACATTTGTTTTGCGTCTTTCCTCCTCTTCAGAAGATTTCACCTCACTTTTTTGTCCCAATGAAAAATGTTTTTTGAAAATTTGGTTTTTTTTGTGGAACAAGGATTGGAAAGCATCAGTGGAAAGGAGAAATTGTTTTCCCATATTAACTCTTACATGAGAGAATTTCCCTTCCTATGGGTAGATTTCATCTCACTTCCTGTTGTCTCCTTCCGTTTGCAAGTAGGAGTCGTTTGTAAGTTAGATGTTTGAAAGTAGGGTCCTGCCCTATATACTCAGCAGAAATTTGGGCCTTAGGTGTTGCTGTGGCCAAAACACTGTAAGCCCTCACAGGGCCCTGCTGTGAAATATTAGATCAAGAATTGTAATTACATGCCCCTGTTGAACAGGAGCTGAAAAATTAGGCCTTAGGCACTGGTGCTGGTGCCACAACACTGCAACCCCTCACAGACACTCTAGTTGGAACGCAGGAACGAGCCCTGCTGCAAAGTATTGCATCAAAAATTGTAATTACACGCCCCTGTTAGACAGGGGCAGAAAAATTGGGCCTTAGGCACTGGTGCTGGTGCCACAACACTGCAACCCCTCACAGACACTCTAGTTGGAACGCAGGAACGAGCACTGCTGCAAAGTATTGCATCAAAAATTGTAATTACACGCCCCTGTTAGACAGGGGCAGAAAAATTGGGCCTTAGGCACTGGTGCTGGTGCCACAACACTGCAACCCCTCACAGACACTCTAGTTGGAATGCAGGAACGAGCCCTGCTGCAAAGTATTGCATCAAAAATTGTAATTTCACGCCCCTGTTAGACAGGGGCAGAAAAATTGGGCCTTAGGCACTGGTGCTGGTGCCACAACACTGCAACCCCTCACAGACACTCTAGTTGGAACGCAGGAACGAGCCCTGCTGCAAAGTATTGCATCAAAAATTGTAATTTCACGCCCCTGTTAGACAGGGGCAGAAAAATTGGGCCTTAGGCACTGGTGCTGGTGCCACAACACTGCAACCCCTCACAGACACTCTAGTTGGAACGCAGGAACGAGCCCTGCTGCAAAGTATTGCATCAAAAATTGTAATTTCACGCCCCTGTTAGACAGGGGCAGAAAAATTGGGCCTTAGGCACTGGTGCTGGTGCCACAACACTGCAACCCCTCACAGACACTCTAGTTGGAATGCAGGAACGAGCCGTGCTGCAAAGTATTACATCAAAAATTGTAATTACACGCCCCTGTTATACAGGGGCTGAAAAATTGTGTCTTAGGCACTGGTGGTGGCGCCCAGAACCAAAAATGTTCTTACAAGCTATCAGCGTGATGATTGAGGAGGAAGAGGATAATTACTCAGGGATAATCACTCAGCATCAGCATAGGCAGTCTTTGAAGGGATCTGAAAAAAATTATTCAGTTACATCAGCATCAGGTGCTTGGTAGCTGGTGGTGATCCAAGACTGATTCATTTTTATGAAGGTCAGCCGATCGACCGAGTCAGTGGACAGACGCACCCTGTGATCGGTTACCACGCCTCCAGCAGCACTGAATGTACGTTCCGAAAGAACGCTGGATGCAGGACAGGCCAGTAGCTCAATTGCATACTGTGCAAGCTCTGGCCAGTGATCCATCCTCAAGACCCAGTAACCCAGAGGATTTTCGGTGGGAAAGGTGTCCAAGTCTGATCTTGCCCCTAGGTATTCCTGCACCATGTAAAACAGACGCTGGCGATGGTTGCTGGAACCGATCATACCTTGGGGCTGCGGACCAAAAAATTGTCTGAACGCATCGGTCAGACGGCCACCTTCTCCACCGCTCCTTCTTTGACTGACCGAAGCCTCAGCAACACGTTGTCCAGAAACAGGAGTTTGTAACCTCCCAGTCTCTGGGAACGCGTTGCACAGACCTTTCTGCAAGGCCTCCCGAAGATGTTTCATCCTCTGCTCCCTCTGCGATGGCAAGATAAGGTCCGCAACCTTACCCTTGTAACGTGGATCAAGGAGGGTTGCCAGCCAGTATTGGTCCTTCTCCTTGATACCACGAATACGAGGATCCTTACGCAGGCTTTGCAGGATCAGGGAGGCCATGCAGCGTAGGTTTGCTGAGGCATTCGGTCCGGAGTCCTCTGGGTCACTAAGGACAACAACGTCCGCAGCCACCTCCTCCCAGCCACGTACAAGTCCATGTGTTCCTTGGGACTGATCCCTTAAAGACTGCTGATGCTGAGTGCCAGGCTCCACCTCCATACTGACACAATCTTCCTCCTCCTCCTCCTCCTCCTCCTCGTCCTCTTCCTGTGTGATCGGCGGGCACGCAGGAACACTGTCTGGATAAAGGGGGCCTTGAGAGCTAAGGAAGTCCTCCTCTTCCTGCCTCTGTTCTGCCTCAAGTGCCCTGTCCATTATTCCACGCAGCGTGTGCTCCAACAGGTGGACAAGGGGGACAGTGTCACTGATGCATGCACTGTCAGTGCTCACCATCCTCGTGGCCTCCTCGAATGGTGACAGGACAGTGCATGCATCCCTGATCATGGCCCACTGGCGTGGGGAAAAAAAACCAAGGTCCCCTGACCCTGTCCTGGTGCCATAGTCGCACAGGTACTCATTGATGGCCCTCTGCTGCGTGTGCAGCCGCTGCAGCATGGCCAACGTCGAGTTCCACCTGGTGGGCATGTCACAGATTAGGCGGTTCTTGGGCAGGTTAAACTCCTTTTGGAGGTCCGTCAGCCGAGCACTGGCATTATATGACCGGCGGAAATGCACAGAGACTTTCCTGGCCTGCCTCAGGACATCCTGTAAGCCCGGGTACCTGCCCAAGAACCGCTGCACCACCAAGTTAAGGACGTGAGCCAAACAGGGCACATGGGTCAGTTGTCCCTGTCGGAGGGCAGAGAGGAGGTTGGTGCCATTGTCGCAAACCACCATTCCTGCCTTAAGTTGGCGTGGCGTCAACCACCTCTGAACCTGCCCCTGCAGAGCTGACAGAACCTCTGCCCCAGTGTGGCTCCTGTCCCCCAAGCACACCAGCTCAAGCACCGCATGGCATCTTTTGGCCTGCGTACTTGCGTAGCCCCTTGAACGCCTACGGAGCACCGCTGGTTCCGAGGAAGAGGCCATGGAGGAAGAAGAAGAGGAGGGGGTGGAGGAGAGAGGTGTGTCACAATCAGCATTTTGGAGGCGTGGTGGCGGAACAACCTCCAACACTACTGCACCTTGTCCTGCATCCTTCCCAGCTGCCAGCAGAGTCACCCAATGCGCCGTGAAACTTAAGTAACGTCCCTGTCCATGCCTGCTGGACCATGAGTCAGCGGTAATATGCACCTTACCGCTGACCGCCCTGTCCAGCGAGGCATGGACATTGCCTTCCACATGCCGGTAGAGAGCCGGAATCGCCTTCCGTGAGAAAAAGTGGCGTTTGGGTACCTGCCACTGAGGAACCGCACATTCCACAAACTCACGGAAGGGGGCAGAGTCTACCAACTGAAAAGGCAGCAGTTGAAGTGCTAGCAATTTTGCCAAGCTAGCATTCAACCGCTGGGCATGTGGATGGCTGGGAGCAAACTTCTTTCGGCGGTGCAGCAGCTGGGGCAGGGAAATTTGCCTGGTACAATCTGACGTCGGTGTACCAAAAGCAGATTGCCCACAAGTACTTGGCTGTGACACACCTAATTCTACACCTTCATTCCTCTCACTGCAGGTCTCAGAGAGGACTGAAGGTCTAGTGGGGTTGGAAATCTCAGCTGATGAGGAGCAAGGAGAGATCGTCTTTGTTCTTTGGTGTGGGTCTTTTAGATACGCTTGCCAACGAACTGCATGGCAGGTCAACATATGTCTGGTCAAGCATGTGGTACCCAAGCGGGAGATGTTTTGGCCACGCGAGATACGCTTGAGACATATGTTGCAAATAGCAGCGGTGCGATCTGATGCACTCGTCTCAAAAAAGGCCCACACCAAAGAACTTTTTGA
Source organism: Lithobates septentrionalis (assembly GCA_037952835.1). Classification (NCBI taxonomy): domain Eukaryota; kingdom Metazoa; phylum Chordata; class Amphibia; order Anura; family Ranidae; genus Lithobates; species Lithobates septentrionalis. The sequence goes on along the minus strand of JBBDGP010001324.1, from coordinate 4,945,193 downwards.
ATAACGCGCAGAGACTGCAGCGCCCTGCACATGTGGAGCTTTGGGGTGTGATGCAGTCAATGTGCTGCCCTTAGGCTGGCCCCTGGAGGGCATCCTGCCTAGTTGGTGATGTGCCACCTCCTCCTCCTCCTCCTCCTCCTCCTCTCTCCTATCAGGCACCCACGTTGAGTCAGTGACCTCATCATCCCCTCCCTCCTCATCACTGGAGCAAACCTGGCAGTATGCTGCAGCAGGGGGAGCATGACTGCCAGATTGCTGTCCTTCTTGGGCACCCCCTCTGTCCGTGCTCATGTTACTGCCTTCATTGAGCTCAGTATCATCATCAGAGCCTTCCAAACGCTGGGCATCCTCCTGGAGCATGTACCCAACACTGTGGTCAAACAGTTCGAGGGAATCCTCATGAGGACATGGTGGAGCTAGGGAAGGAGTCACTGATGACATTGAGCTGAGGGAAGAGGCCGCTGCTTTGCCAGACAAAGCACCCTGGGCATGGGTGAGAGAGGATGAGGAGGATGAGGACGGCTTGGTCATCCACTCGACCAAGTCTTCCGCATGTTGCGGCTCAACACGGCCAGCTGCCGAAAAAAAGGCCAAGCGTGTCCCATGGCCACGTGCTGATGAGGATGCACCGTCTCCACGACCAGCACTAGACACAGAGCCTGCTTGCCCTCTCTTATTGGCTTGTGACTGTCTGCCTCTCCTTCTTGGCCTTCCAGACATACTAATGGCCTGTAGCTGCACTAAGCTGGCATAGAACACCTGTAATTTTCTTCAGGTAGCTTTATATACTGTAACCAGACAAGCCTGCCTGTCAGTAGGAAGATAACAGGAACGGATCTAGCTGAACACTGTGAGCAGGACGTACTGCACTAAATGTATATAGCAGGAACGGATCTAGCTGAACACTGTGAGCAGGACGCACTGTACTAAATGTAAATAGTCTAGCTGCCTGACCGTGGTACTAATAGGATCAAAAAGAACACCTGTAATTTTCTTAAGGTAGCTTTATATACTGTAACCAGACAAGCCTGCCTGTCAGTAGGAAGATAACAGGAACGGATCTAGCTGAACACTGTGAGCAGGACACACTGTACTAAATGTAAATAGTCTAGCTGCCTGACCGTGGTACTAATAGGATCAAAAAGAACACCTGTAATTTTCTTCAGGTAGCTTTATATACTGTAACCAGACAAGCCTGCCTGTCAGTAGGAAGATAACAGGAACGGATCTAGCTGAACACTGTGAGCAGGACACACTGTACTAAATGTAAATAGTCTAGCTGCCTGACCGTGGTACTAATAGGATCAAAAAGAACACCTGTAATTTTCTTCAGGTAGCTTTATATACTGTAACCAGACAAGCCTGCCTGTCAGTAGGAAGATAACAGGAACGGATCTAGCTGAACACTGTGAGCAGGACGTACTGCACTAAATGTATATAGCAGGAACGGATCTAGCTGAACACTGTGAGCAGGACGCACTGCACTGAATGTAAATAGCAGGAACGGATCTAGCTGAACACTGTGAGCAGGACGCACTGCACTAAATGTAAATACCAGGAACGGATCTAGCTGAACACTGTGAGCAGGACGCACTGCACTGAATGTAAATAGCAGGAACGGATCTAGCTGAACACTGTGAGCAGGACGCACTGCACTGAATGTAAATAGCAGGAACGGATCTAGCTGAACACTGTGAGCAGGATGCACTGCACTGAATGTAAATAGCAGGAACGGATCTAGCTGAACACTGTGAGCAGGACGCACTGCACTGAATGTAAATAGCAGGAACGGATCTAGCTGAACACTGTGAGCAGGACGTACTGCACTAAATGTATATAGCAGGAACGGATCTAGCTGAACACTGTGAGCAGGACGCACTGCACTGAATGTAAATAGCAGGAACGGATCTAGCTGAACACTGTGAGCAGGACGCACTGCACTGAATGTAAATAGCAGGAACGGATCTAGCTGAACACTGTGAGCAGGACACACTGCACTAAATAGTCTAGATAGAAGATAACAGGAACGGATCTAGCTAAACTGAATACAGTGTATATATATATATGCAACACCTGGGATGCATATATATACACAATACACTGTAAGTGCAGCTAACTGACTGACTGTTCTGCCTAATCTATCTAACTCAAATCAAATGACACTGTCTCTCTCTCTCTCTATCTCTCAGCACACCGGAACACACACTACACAGGGCCGCCGTGCAGGCGGCCTTATATAGTGTGGGGTGTGTACTAAATCCCCTGAGCCATAATTGGCCAAAGCCACCCTGGCTTTGGCCAATTACAGCTCTCTCTACTGACGGCGCTGTGATTGGCCAAGCATGCGGGTCATAGTGCATGCTTGGCCAATCATCAGCCAGCAATGCACTGCGATGCCGCAGTGAATTATGGGCCGTGACGCGCCACACGAATTTGGCGCGAACGGCCCATATCGTTCGCAATTCGACGGACGGTCGAACAGCCGATGTTCGAGTCGAACATGGGTTCGACTCGAACACGAAGCTCATCCCTAGTGTACATGTTGCAGTGCCCTTGTGGCCTGCAATATGTGGGCAGGACCAAGCGACCTCTTCAGGTCCGCCTTAATGAACATATTACTAACATTAAGAGTGGTTTTAAGAATCACTCCGTATCAAAACATTATCTACAAGTACATGGTAAAGACCCCTCCAACACAATATTTCTGGGTATAGATAGGTTTAGTCCCCATTGGAGAGGGAGCTCCTTAGTGAGAGAAATATCGAGATTAGAAATGGCCTGGATCCATAGATTAAGAACTTACGCACCCTATGGGTTGAACATTGATACCGATGTCAATGCTTTTATTGGCAATTCATGATTTTTCATAATAGTGTAGATCTCTTATGAATCTGGTTTACATTATTTTAATTTTTATTTTAATTCCATTTTCGGGTTTGTGAACTTGCTCTGAGATATGAGCATGCGGGGGCCCCCTTTTTGAAGGCAATTTTCATATAATGCAACATTGGTTGTGGCAGTGTTTTAGATATCCTTATATCACTACAGCACCTTGGTTTGGAGCATGATAATTTAATTGGTGAAGCACGCAGTGCTTTATATATTCATTATAATTTTCCAAATGATGATTTTTAAGATTTAAAATTCAACATTTATAGTTTAGGACACACTATGTATTCACTAAGTACCTTGGTTTGGGGTATGATCAATTTAATTAGAGAAGCACGTAGCACTATACTCATTCATGACAATTTTTTAAAGAATTTTAATGATTTATTATTTACAATTTAGTCTACACAATATATCCACAAAGCATGTTTGATGGAGATTTGTGGTCATTGGTATCAGCACCAATTGACATGTATGTTTTGCATTTGCACACACGCATATCATGTTTTTTTATATTTTTCATATTTTTCATATTTTTCATTTTTGGAATGTAACTGAAACATCATGAGAGATTATGTATTTTAGTATAAGATCTTTCTTTCCTTATGATACATGTGGATTTGGATTCACATATGGTGCTTTATTATCATTATTATTTTTATTTTCCTTATGTGTATATGCATACACATTTCAGTTTGGGATAGGAGCGGTATTAATATACACAAAAAAAAAAAAAAAAAATATGTACACCTTTTTACACCCTTTTCTTATACACATAAGGTTGTGATAGACACTAACAATGTGCTCAACTGGGTAGTGTGGTTTTTTGTTTTTTGGGATGGACATATCCAGCGATGCACATCCTTTTAAATGTCCTTTAGCTAAGGGAATTTTTCCCACACTTAATATGGCGCTTGGATGCTCATCACTCAGAGCGAGGCTTGGGTCCCTTTATATGGTGGTGAGTCGCTGCATTGCCCGTTCCCCATTGACAACGTCAGATGATGACGAAACGCGTCTGGGAGGGTATGCACTGATGTCACCACGCTTTCAGAGTGAGAGAACAGGCTCCGTTTTGTTTGTATGCTGGATGGATTTTCGTACACGTAACTTTGCTAATTTAAATGTAAGTGACTACTTGTTTTTAAATAAATATCTGGAGGATTTTACACTATGGCAAGTCTTTCTTTCCTCTGAGTTATCTGGGTTTTCCTTTGCAAAATGGGGATGCGTGGACATCATATGTGAGCCGGGAGATTTACCCCCCCATCGGAACACCGGGAGCGCCAGCAAGCTAAAAGGCCTGGGCTGGGCTAAAGCCACTTGCCCTTTTATGCTTGCCATCTGGTAAGCAGGATCAACTACTATGGTGGATTGACACTATTGCTTATAGGTGCACGGTGGTGGTGTTTTTACTCTGGAAGGATTCAAAAATTCCTTTTTTGATGTTATCTGTATGGACTATTATTTAATTTTTAGCGCAGCTTATTTACAGGACGGGAAACTTGCGCCCCTTTACAGGCATACTATAGACACCCCCCAGGTACGAAATTTAAAGGAATATTACACTTTTATTGTTTCACTTTAAGCATTATTAAAATCACTGCTCCCGAAAAAACGGCCGTTTTTAAAACTTTTTTTTGCATTGATCTATGTCCCCTGGGGCAGGACCCAGGTACCCAAACACTTTTTATGACAATAACTTGCATATAAGCCTTTAAAATTAGCACTTTTGATTATTCATGTTTGTGTCCCATAGACTTTTACGGTGTTCGCGTGTTCGAACAAATTTTTTGCCTGTTCGCATGTTCTGGTGCGAACCGAACAGGGGGGGTGTTTGGCTCATCATTATTACACAGTGCTTTTTTTTGTGGTATAAGGCATTAACCTCTTGGTGAAATATGTATCTTATGACAATTATTATTGCTTCATAGTATGCTTGTTGTAGCTCATCTCTACATTTATGCTCCTCTTTACAACTGATGCTTCATATTTTTGTATTGTATTTTGATGATTTCATCTTTTGGTTTATATTGTATTTCTTATTTACAACTAAAAATCGTTTGTAAGCAAAAAAAATTCCAGTGTGCAAAACAATAGCTTCCATAAGTGTCAATAAAGTACATCTAAAAGGTAAATATATAAAAAAAAATCCAACATGCAAAAATACAAATATATATTTCATATATAATAAAATGTAATCCTTCAAAACTTCAGCGATCTTCAGCGTGCTCTTATAGTGATGAAAAAACTCCAAATGACAGGTGCATCAAACACAATCTTCTTTAAGTGTCTATAAATGTGCAAACTCTGTGAATGCTTCACCACTCCTGTGATTCAAATTCTTCACCCACACTAAGGGTTATGCACTCACATGCGCAGATAGACCCCCTAGGTTTTAAGAGGCCCCACAACAGCCCAATAAACACCAGGCACTATATAACATAACCCGCAATCTCTCTAGTTTACATACACCATATTGTCAAAAGTATTGGGAGGCCTGCCTTTACACGCACGTGAACTTTAATGGCATCCCAATCTTAGTCCGTAGTGTTCAATAATATATTGGCCCACCCTTTGTGAATGATGTCCAAAAGGTTTAGGAGTATGTCTATGGGAATTTTTGACCATTCTTCCAGAAGCGCATTTGTGAGGTCAGGCAGTCTCCGCTCGAATGCATTCCAAAGGTGTTCTATCAGGTTGAGCTGACAGCTTACCAGACCCTTTAAAAATAAAAAAAAGGCGTGGGGTCACCACAAAATCCATATTAGACCCTTTTCCGAGCATGTAGACTGGCAGGAAAGGGGTAGATAAGTGAGTGCCCGCCTCCTGAACCCTATCAGGCCACATGCCCTCAACATGTAGGGGGTGGGTGCCGAAGCACCTTGTCCCCATGTTGATGTATAACCTGACTAACTTGATTGCTAATGAAAAGACAACCCACTCCAAGTTCCTTAAAGTGTGGGAACCCTGGTGGTCTTACACTTTCCCCACCCTACATCCGACCAATCAGGGCAACCTATAACTGACCGATACCTCCAGCCTGCAGGACCCTTACCTGATTCTCTTCTCTCTCCTGCTCTCTCCTCCCCTTTCTTTTTCTCTCCACCCCTCCATTTCCCTTTTTGCAATTTCTCCTGCCCTGTTTTCTTCACTCCTCATTTGTGTGCCCCTGCGTTGTTGGACTCAGTTAGTTTGAACAGACCTGTGGCTCAAACTGTGAGGTTGTGTAATTGGAAAAAATTAAACTGTGCTAAGTACCCAAGCATGCAGCGACGCTACCACGTGACCAGGAAGTAGGACGAGCTCCGCTCCCATGTTTTTCTGCCGGCCGGCGATTTGTATTCTATGCGATACAAGTTCTTCTATTTTGTAAGTTCCCTGTTAACCATCGATCAGTTCCTAGTTTGATATAGAGCCTGGTTACCACTGTGAGTCGGTAAGCGCAATCTACAGCCACGGTGGTGGGTTTTTTTCACCCCCCCCCTTCTTCTTCTTTTTTTTTTTTTTGCTGTTTGTTTTTTGTGTGCTCACCAGGGTGTTGGTATGTCTGTATGTCCATGCTAAACATCTGACTATACTATACTATGGCCAGTTTTTTGTGTTGTTTTTCTCCTGTATCCATTGAGGGAACTACATTTTGAAACCGGACGGTGCAGATTGGTTTTCATCCCAAAGGCCCTGGCTGGGTATATTGCCATCCGCTCATCTTTACTGATGTTCTGGTAAGGGCAATCTTAGCTCATAATTTTCGGACTGTTACCCACATTAAGTTGAACGTTCTGGTTTTTTGATGACTGATCCCATTTCAAGAAATATCTGGACTTTCTTTTCTTTTGTGTCTAAATATTAAATTTTTTTGTTTTGTTTTTTTATACATAACATTTGTGTGTGGCAGTGAAAACCCCCACCTTATCAACTGTATACAAACTTTTACATAAATATTTAGCATTCAAAACAATATCTAACATTGGTCGACTAATCTAGAGCAATTAGGTTGATTCTATTAGAATACTATGCAGTGAACAGAAGTGAACCTATTTAAACCAACATCTGAATTGTGTATTGGCTGTGCATCATCAAGGAGCAAGTGGCTGACACTGTGTTCAAATAACTCTGCTGACTCCTCCATGCATGATGCTGGGGCTATGGAAGGAATAGCTGTGGACAAGGAGGCAGGTTTAGATACTCTGGCAGCTGCAGGGGACTGTGCACTAGTCTCTGCTTGGGTGACGGAGGATGAGGTGAATGAGGACGGTTTAGTAAGCCAGTCCACCACCTCCTTTGCATGCTGTGGCTGGATAGCACGGGCTACATCACTAAACAGAGGAAATGATGCCCTGCCCGAGGACTGACCAGGTCCACCATTGCATGTGGACACATATGCTGCTGGCCCACTTACAGTGCCATGGGAACGTCTGCCTCTCCTTGCTGTCCTCCCAGACATGATGGGGGAAGTGGGGGGGTGCTTATTAACAAAATATAATAAAGATGTGTAAATGTGTATGTGGATGCACTTTAATGAATGTAAAGTGGTATTTGGTGCACTTTAATTTGAGTATTCACTACACAAACACACTCCATGGATACACTATAATATACTGCAATATCCTGCATCAAACATGCAGTAACGCACAAAACTATACAGCGTTAAACTTGCAGTAACACAATGAAATATACAGAGTTAAAATTGCAGTAACAGACAGAACTATATGGTGTTAAACTTGCAGTAACGCAATATAATATACGGATTAAAAACTTACAGTAACGCACATAACTACAGTCAGGTCCATAAATATTGGGACATCAACACAATTCTTATCTTTTTGGCTCTATACACCACCACAATGGATTTGAAATGAAACAAACAAAATGTGCTTTAACTGCAGACTTTCAGCTTTAATTTCAGGGTATTTACATCTGAATCAGGTGAACGGTGTAGAAATTACAACAGTTTGTATATGTGCCTCCCACTTTTTAAGGGACCAAAAGTAATGGGACAGATTAACAATCATTTATCAAACTTTCACTTTTTAATACTTGGTTGCAAATCCATTGCAGTCATTTACAGCCTGAAGTTTGGAAGGTATAGACATCACCAGACACTGGGTTTCATCCCTTGTGATGCTCTGCCAGGCCTCTACTGCAACTGTCTTCAGTTCCTGCTTGTTCTTGGGGCATTTTCCCTTCAGTTTTGTCTTCAGCAAGTGAAATGCATGCTCAATCGGATTCAGGTCAGGTGATTGACTTGGCCATTGCATAACATTCCACTTCTTTCACTTAAAAAACTCTTTGGTTGCTTTCGCAGTATGCTTCGGGTCATTGTCCATCTGCACTGTGAAGCGCCGTCCAATGAATTCTGAAGCATTTTGCTGAATATGAGCAGATATATTGCTCGAAACACTTCAGAATTCATCCTGCTGCTTTTGTCAGCAATCACATCATCAATAAATAAAAGAGAACCAGTTCCATTGGCAGCTATACATGCCCACGCCATGACACTACCACCACCATGCTTCACTGATGAGGTGGTATGCTTTGGATCATGAGCAGTTTCTTTCCTTTTCCATACTCTTCTCTTCCCATTACTTTGGTACAAGTTGATCTTGGTCTCATCTGTCCATAGGATGTTGTTCCAGAACTGTGAAGGCTTATTTAGATGTTGTTTGGCAAACTCTAATCTGGCCTTCCTGTTTTTGAGGCTCACCAATGGTTTACATCTTGTGGTGAACCCTCTGTATTCACTCTGGTAAAGTCTTCTCTTGATTGTTGACTTTGACACACATACACCTACCTCCTGGAGAGTATTCTTGATCTGGCCAACTGTTGTGAAGGGTGTTTTCTTCACCAGGGTAAGAATTCTCCGGTCATCCACCACAGTTGTTTTCTGTGGTCTTCAGGGTCTTTTGGTGTTGCTGAGCTCACCGGTGCATTATTTCTTTTTAAGGATGTTCCAAACAGTTGATTTGGCCACACCTAATGTTTTTGCTATCTCTCCGATGGGTTTGTTTTGTTTTTTCAGCCTAATGATGGCTTGCTTCACTGATAGTGACAGCTCTTTTGATCTCATATTGAGAGTTGACAGCAACAGATTCCAAATGCAAATAGCACACTTGAAATGAACTCTGAACCTTTTATCTTGTAAATGGGATAATGAGGGAATAACACACACCTGGCCATAGAACAGCTGAGCAGCCAATTGTCCCATTACTTTTGGTCCCTTAAAAAGTGGGAGACACATATACAAACTGTTGTAATTCCTACACCGTTCACCTGATTTGGATGTAAATACCCTCAAATTAAAGCTGAAAGTCTGCAGTTAAAGCACATCTTGTTAGTTTGATTTCAAATCCATTGTGGTGGTGTATAGTCCAAAAAGATTAGAATTGTGTTGATGTCCCAATATTTATGGACCTGACTGTATATGGCGTTAAACTTGAAGTAACACAATGAAATATACAGTGTTAAAATTGCAGTAATGCACAGAACTATATGGCGGTAAACTTGCAGTAACACACAGAACTATACGGCGTTAAACTAGCAGTAATGCACACAATTATATAGCGTTAAACGTGCAGTAACCTAATAAAATATACGGCGTTAAACTTGCAGTAACACACAGAACTATATGATGTTAAATTTGCAGTAACACAATGAAATATACGGAGTTAAACTTGCAGTAATGCACATAACTATGGGGCGTTAAACTTGCAGTAACGCAAAAAAAATTGGTGTTAAACTTGCAGTAATGCAATGAAATATATGGGGTTAAACTTGCAGTAACGCAATGAAATATACAGCGTTAAACTTGCAGGAATGCACAGAACTATATGCTGTTAAACTTGCAGTAATGCACACAAGTATATGGCGTTAAACTTACAGTAACATAATGAAATATAGTCCGTTAAACTTGCAATAATGCACACAACTATATGGCGGTACACTTGCAGTAACGCACTGAACTGTACAGAGTTGAACTTGCAGTAACACAACTGAAATATACTGCGTTAAACGTGCAATAACGCCTGAAAATGTACTGCATTAATCATCACATAACGCACTGAAATATACGGCATTAAACTTGCAGTAAGGCACTGAACTGTACACCATAGTAACGCAACTCTATTACTTTTCTGGAGAAAACACAAAATTTGGGCTTTTCTTTTACTTTAATTTTCAATGATAATGGTAAAAAGGACACATAGAGAGGGTAAATTTCCCTAATGAGGGCACAGACTGCAATAAAAACATGACAGATTATCTAATCCATATCCATTCTATCCAAAACTAAAGAAAAAAAAGGCTTTGCCTTTAGTTCTGCTTTAAGAAACCATATTTTACCAGTGTACAGTCTGTTCAAACTTTTCCCTAATTCCTCGTAATTTGACCTCTTCTGTCAAATTTGTTCTACAGCTTATTTGGCTTATGTATTGTATCTAAATCAATTTCTTAAAAGTTATTAAAAAAGGCTAAACACTAGCCATATTTTGGCAAGAGTCCATTTGTGCACTATGGTTAATGGCTTTTTTTTTATTAATTTCTTGTGAGGCCAGTTTATTTATACACTGAAGGCTACTTGTTCCACATTGCATATCAATGAATAAAAAAATGTGAAATATTGATGCTGGAAATCTTTCACAGACAACAATGTTAGCGTTATCTTTCTTTTTAGCATTTGTTAAAAGTAGATTTATGATCACAGCTTAAACTTTTATATTCTTTCATATCATCAGCATTGTAATAGCAATACAAACACTAGTTATTATTATTGACAAGTGCTGAGCCACTGATGGCTACCATTAGTAGCTAATCTACAAATTACTATATTTAACTGCTTCAGACCCGCTTTTGCCAAATGACGGCAACATCGTGGACCTACATTGCCGGGACTACGTCTATTGACGTCGTCCCGTGCACGAGCGGCCTGCGCGCCCCCTGCAGGGCGCACGCGGCGCGCTTGGTGATCAGCGAGTCTATGAGACTCGCCTGATCACAGATCAGAGTAATGGGTCGGTCCCGACCCCTTACCACATGATCAGCTGTCAGCCAATGACAGCTGATCATGTGATGTAAACAGAGCCGGTAATCGGCTATTTTTTCTCCTCGCGCTGACAGCGTGAGGAGGAAAGAAAAGCCGATCACCGGCGGCCGTGAGAGGGACATCAGTCCCGATCACGGCGATCATCTGCCCCCTGCCAGTGACACCTAGCAAAAGGGAGCAGTGCCGCCTACCAGTGCCCACCAGTGTCACCCATCAGTGCCCACAGTGCCATCCATCAATGCCCACAGTGCCACCTATCAGTGCAACCCATCAGCGCCCACAGTGCCACCCATCAGCGCCCACATTAGTGCCACAACAACAGTGCTGCCCATCAGGGCCACCTATCAGTGCCCATCAGTGTCACCTACCAGTGCCCATAAGTGCCCATCAGTGACGCCCATCACTGCCGCGCAATTGTCATTCAAGGTGCGACAGCGCTGAAAGCTGAAAACTGGTCTGGGCAGGAGGGGGGATTAAATGCCCAGTAGGCAAGTGGTTAACTAGGGGTGAGCCAACTTTGGATGTTCTGGCATTCAGATGAACTCCAAAACCTTTTCACCAGCACATTGCATACATATAGGCAAAGGGATGGGAACAGAAATCACATAACTGGCCAAATATGGTTACTGTCCATATTTGGGCAATCACAATGGGCAAATATGAGCGTGGCTATAGTTGGTCAATGATGTCACTGTGATCCCAGCCCCCATCTCAAATAGAGCATATGACATCTTGGCATCGGTCATGTATGCCAGTTCTGTCAGGTTTTCAACTTTGGCCAGGTGGCGGGCATTGTGATTGAAAATGGATTTACAATAAGGAACTTTTTGTTAGATTTTTTTGTTTACTAAAGGACCTGGAAAACCTTTGAGCATCTCTAATTCTAGTTTTTTTTTTTGTTGTTGTTGTGAATGAGTAGGAGTACAAAGGAAACACGGTATATTTGTAGCTTTCCATAAACATACATTCTTTACTTGCAATTTAGAAATTGCTGATCCTTTGGGCAGATATCTTTTATTTTAGGGATCCATATTTGATACAGAGATAACAACAGTCGATTATTGTGTCTCCCAATTCTTTAAACAACGGTTCTTTTTCCTACTTCATGGGTCTTATTTCCACTCATAAGCAGGGCATGTAGGATACTAACATGGTCCTTGACCTTACGCTGGACCCAAATCCAACACTGTAAATCTCTCCCCTAGATTCCAGCACATATAGAAAGGATGACTAGTACCTTGCTCTCTGAACACAGTTAGGTGAATACTTTGGGGACACCTGAATCCCTGAATGAACACCTGAAACCCTGAATGAAGGATTACACCTACTATTCTGCTCCTCATAATTGTTTTTCACATATCAATCACTTTTTTTGTTAACCTCCAATTCCATCCTTCACTTAAAAAAATAAAATAAATAAAATTACCTTGGTCTCATGGTCTGACCACTGCCCTTCATTTGTACAATGCACTTACCTTGTCCTACAGTAGCTCACTGTCTTTTGAATGTTGTATTACTGACTCCCTACTCCCACTTACTTACAACATAGCTTACTCTATTGCTAATGACCTTAAAAGTTACTTTGATTTCAAAGAGAGTTTGGTTTTATCTAGTGTTAATTTATGGGAAGCCCATAAGCAGTGGCGGCTCGGGCTAAAATTTTTTGGAGGGGTGCAAACAAACCCCTCCAGGCAGGTCCGCACTCACCACGGTCACGGCTCCCTTGATATGGCTCTCCTCCGCGGCTTCCCCTTCTGTGTTAACCCGGTCTTATTTCCGGGTTCCAAATCTTCAGCTTCCTGATTGGCCGGGACGAGAAGCTGGAAACAGATAGTGACATGATGCTGAATATTGATTCAGTAAAATCAAAAGTGGGAGGGTTCGGGGCGCAGTGCTCTGCACCCTAAGGACAACTTAAAACAATCCAATTAGAGCCTCAGGATCTAATCACATGCTTGTCAAAAAATAACGGGCATAATAGACACCCATTAGTCTGGTGCCCCACAAAGTGCACACACATAGAATGATTTATTTTTAAATAAATGATATTATGACTAACATTTTTTAACTTTAAGATTTTAAAAAATGTTAGACATATTATAATGTATTTGAAAATAAATTGTTGTGCAATAATATTTCAGTTGGCACGTCAGGAATCTAATTGGAAAAAAACACCTATCTTCATCTCTCCAAGCAAGTGATCACTACTAGAGTTAAACTTAATATGCTACTAATGAAAAGGTAGAAAAGCAAATTTGCCCAAGTGAAAGGATCTACTCTCATCAGACTACAACTTCTGGATGGGACCATCACAGAAAATACTGCCACCATTGGAGACCACTTTAGTTTGAATACTATATGACCCATATAAAAAGCCTCAATCCTTTCACCCCTCTCTAGCGGAGCAACTTCTTTCAGAGGAGTTAAAATGGATGCTTTTGTCACAATTTCTGAAATATTCATTGCCATAAAATCTTTTACAGATGCACAGATGTCTTTTTTTTGGTGCTTTATTACAAAACCTATGCAGATATTCTTACCCTGCATTTAAATAGATTATGCAACCATTTAAATTCCCATCCAGATCTTCATCCGATCTCCCTCAAGGTTCAAACAGAAAAGTTGCCAAAACCAAGCAAAGATTGTCTAGACCCCAACGATGTTCATTCCATATCCCTACTTAACCACTGGACCTCTGGAAGGTTTTACCCCTTCATGACCAGAGCATTTTTTTGCTATTCAGCACACACTTTAACTAGCAATTGCACGGTCATGCAACACTGTATGCAAATTCAATTTGTATCTTTTTTTCACACAAATAGAGCTTTCTTTTGGTAGTATTTGATCACCACTAGGTTTTTTATTATATAAATGAAACAAATACCAAAAATTAAAACAAAGAATATCTTCTACTTTCTGTTATAAAACATATCCAATAAAATGTATTTTCTTCTAAAAGTCCGGTAAAAACCAAACTGCATTTTTGGGGACACTATACTATTGGGGACACTAGTATAGTTCTGATCATGACTTATAGTGCGACTGTGATTGTGGGATGGGCAATCTAATGCTAAGTGACAATGACTGGGAGGGATGGTAAATGACTAACTGACACTGACGTCGCTAGTGACACTAATACAATGATCTATGATAATACTGTACACTGTACACTGTGCTAATGGTACCTGCTGGGCAGGGGTTAATATCAAGGGGAAATCAAGGTGTTAACTGTGTGCCTAACAACTGTATTGTGTGCTGCTTTTACTTACAGCTCTGTCTGCTTTTCTCCCTGAAATCAGATTGCTGTCTGTGCACAGAAGTCTGTGTGTTTGTCAGCACAGAACTCTGTGCTGTGATTGTCCACAGCCGATCGGCTGGTTTCAGCCATATATCAATGGTTGAAATCTGGTGACAAACTTGGGCTGTGTCCAATCACAGCAGGGGTCGGCAGGAGGCATTTACATGCACGCACCCAAACCAGGAAGTACACACCTAGGTACAAATATTTTGCAGTGCCTGTCTGTGCCGCCCGCTCGCAGTGTATCTACTGTGAGCGGTTCAGCAAGAGGTTAATATAGATATCAAATTGCTAGCCAAAGTATCGGCTACTAGCATAAATTCCCTACTCACCACTCTGCAAGAAATAGGTGGGTTCTATTCCAAATAGACAAGCCCCTGATAACACCAGTAAGGTGATCCACCTAATGACCTTCTCCATCATAATAATTTACATGGCATGTTATTATTACTTAACATGCATAAAGCCTTTTACACTATCTCTTGGGTTTATATGCAATACATATAGCATATAGTGCATTTTATCAGAATAAATCCCATTATCCATGGCCTGCAGTCTGGCTGTCACACTTATAAAAATCATTTTTTTTCACTGACAATCTATTATTGTCTCTGACCCAACCTATCATATATTTGCCAAATCTAGTGTCCACTTTAAACTTATTTGCTCAGATTTCTAATCTGTATGTTAATGAAGAGAAATCAGTGGTCCTTAATACTTGCCTATCTAGTCCAACGCTTGAAATGCCTAAATCTTCATTCACATTCAACTGGGCCGATAAAAAAATAAATAAATAAATAAATAAAAAAAATCTAGGTATCCTGCTCCCCCCACATTATTCAGATTTACGCTTAGCTGACTATCTCCTGACTATTCATTCATCTCAAAACCAAAATACCATCCTGGACCAGGCACCCCATATCCTGGATAGGGAGGATCAACTCAACTTAAATGATCATTTGCTTTTAAAAGCTTCTAAAATGTTGTGTACTTCATTTGGTATAACCACAAACCTAGAATTCCCAGCTAAACTATGTATATTTTAGATGTCAAGGAGGCCTAGTTGTTCCAATTTTTTTTAAGTATTACAAAACTGCCCAAATAACTCCTCCTATCTCCTCATATTCTGCTAATGAGGCTCCTTTATGCGTGTAATTGGAAGCTATTTCTTGTGCCTCTATAAATCTCAAATCATTACCTTGGTCACCTCCTAACCTGCAGTATTCTACAATAAGTCCTTTGAAGAAACCTATAGTGGTTAACAAGGCGATTTTCCTGGAAGTGACGCGGGTGGTGATCCAGGGCGAGGCTTGACACTCGTCGGCTTCCGACTCGCTCGTATAACAATAGGATTTAGTCCCTCACTGTGCCAATGTTTGGGCCCACTAATAGTTTTCTTTAATGTTTTACCAGATCTTTTTACATGCCATATATTTGGGTACCATTTACCTCTATTGCTGGGCCTTCATTGAGTGTTCTCCCGGACCGGAAGTGACGTTTGTCCGGAACTTCCGGCCGGCAATAATTCAATTTGGAGCCACGTTCCCTATATAAGCACACTGGTAGTGAAAGCCACTTATAACCCAGATGATGTCTATTCAGACAAAACGCGTCGGGTGAAGTGCTGCTACTACCATTGTGCCATCTTATGCAAATTTTTCTTTGATTGACATGTGAGTGTTCAATTTTTTACTTTTTTATAATAAACCAATTTGAAACGGTATCACACTATTTGGACCTTTTTTTCCATCCTTTTGGTCTTATCGTGGGAGCTGATTTCACCTCCTTGAATGTCCTCCCATGGGTTGCATTTCTTGGATGTCTACTTGAACCTTCATTGGTGTCCTATGCTGTTTCGAGTCAGCAATACCGTTACCATCAGGAGTTCTGGTGATTTTGACACCCAAGCTTTTTTGACTTGAGAGGTATATGCCCCTTCAAGTCCAACATATCTGGTAAGCCTTTAACCAATCAGTGACAGTGTCTTCATGAGAAGTCCTCACAAGATTTCTTCTCTTGATATACTCACAAATTGGCCTGCACTGATGTTGATATGTCTATATTCATTCACGGATTGTGTATAGACTCTTAAATTGTTTATTCCCTTTTGGAATCGTTTCACGCGGTGGACATTTTTCACAAATGTTATTTTCTTTCATGTATATTTCGTTTTAAGTGCTGCATAAAATCCTGAAATTTGGGATGACCTCAAATAATCTAGCAATTTACTTTCTTCTCACTTTCCTCAACTTCCCCTGATGGACAATCCACTTGAATCTCCTACTGCCTTTCATTGGTGGACCACACATGACTTCAATACAGTCAGACGTTGTCCTCCCATGGACAGTCATCCCAGAAAGAGCAAAAGCCCTGTTCTTGAACTCTTTAAGTACACCCAAATTAGACATTGGATTGTTTCTCTCATACAAGATAAGAACCTTTCTACCACCCTGGTTACATTTTAGCACTTTTGGGGCTATACTTCCTTTCTAACTTTCTAAGTAATTTCTTTAGTATATTCCCACCTTAATTGCCTACCTTCACCAACTGCACACATACAGTCATGGCCAAAAATATTGGCACCCCTGCGTTTCTGTCAGATAATGCACAAAATTGTTGCAATTACAAATGTTCAGGCATTCTCATGTTTTTTTCCTTTTTTATTTTTTTTATTTTTTGGTTTAAAAAAAAAATGTATTCAATCAAATATCATTGCAGAAGTACAAACAAGGCAAAGGGCCAATAAAGTAGGCAATATAAAGTGTGTAACACTAATACAAGAAAGAGACTAAACCACGTGAGGGGTTAATGCTAGATCATAAAGAAAACCAAAAAGCATAAAAAAATAAAATAAAATAAAAATTGGACTCTATGTAGAGGGGTCGATTGATGGTAAAAAGGGAGAAAAAGGTAAATAGCCAGAAGATTCAGTTCCCAGAACCTTCCTAGTCCTACCCGCGCACCCCAAATGGGATCCTGCTGTGCGCGGGGCGAATGGGCAGATGACCAAAAGTCTCAGGTGGTGGAACAAGCCACTCTCCTGACCAAACTATCCAACCCCTGTGGGAGTAAAATACCAAAGGCGAGTCCGTCCTTAACGAGAATAAGTAACCAGAGTTGTTTGATGCTACCCAGGTAAGGGAATGATTTCCTATTCTCACATGGATCAGTCTACTTGACTGGAAACTCGCTATTTCCATAGCAATTGGTATGTTAAATCAACTTAAAGCTGGACCTGAGAAAGGAAGCAGAGGAGAGAAAAAGAGAGAGGAAGGGAAGGGGGAGGGAATGGGCCCAAAGAGGAAGAGGGGGGTAAGAGGAAAGAGGATATCAGAAACCTTTGCGGAGGAAAAAGAAAGGTGGGTAGATATAAGATTTGAGAGGAATTACCAGGGCCTCTGCGTATTTAGGGGAGTAGCGATATTCCTATATACCTAGCCCAGGGCTCCCATTTGATTCTGAATTTCTCTGAGGTATCCAGGATCACATTCAAGATTTTCTCCTGTGATATTATCCAGGAAATCTTCTGTTTGGCCTGGCAGGAGGAGACCAATGGTGATTTCCATGAATGGGCTAATGTGATCTTGGCCCCCAGAAGGATGAAGTGGATTAGGGATCAGGTGAATTTAGGTACATTTGAGATTTGACTATTAAGCAGAGCTATAGTAGGGTCCTGCTTAACTGCGAATCCAGTGGACTTACGGATGAGGTTGAAGATTTTATTCCAATAGCCTCTGATTTTGGGACATTCCCAAAGTGTGTGGAGAAGGGAGCCTATATGGCCACATCCTCGGAAACAGTTAGGAGAAGACTGAGGGTAGAATTTGGTAAGACGTGTGGAGACCAGGTACCAATGGGAGATGACTTTGAGGTCTGCCTCCACCAGGGAGATATTAAGAATTTCCTTGTATGAGCGGGCGAAAGTCGTGTGCCAAGTATCCAGGTCCCATTCAAATTGGAGGTCTTGCTCCCACTTCAACATGTAGTTCACTTTAACCTGGGGATCAGCTATCGCTGAATAGATTAGGGAGATTCCCCCCTGACGCCCGTGGCCGAAGAGCACCAAAGATCGTAATGAGTGACAGATAGCGGGGTGTCAGAACTTTTCCAGACCCTGCGCAGAAAGTGTAATAGCTGGTTATAGCGGAATGTTTCTGAGGATGGCATGTCCAATTTGGGAATGCAGTGTTTGATTTTGTTGGGGCCACTGCTGTTAAAATATTGCCCTATTCCGTAGAGGCCCTTGTCGAGCCACCACCCAAAAGCCTTGATATTTAGTCCCGGAGGGAATTGGGGGTTGTGGAATATGTGTGCCAGAGGGTGCCACGCTGAGGTCAGGGAATGTCTTTTATGCAGAGTGTCACATAGTGCCATAGAATGAGACAATGTAGGGGATAGGATTGGGGGTCTATCTTTTTGTGGTCTCCAGACTAGGAAATCTAAAGTGTGATTGGGAGTTGCCTGTCTTTCTATGTTCACCCAATCTGGCTTGGGGCATTTGGAGTAAATAATTGAGAATTGGCAGAGTTGGGCAGCTTGATAATACCACCATAAGTTAGGGAGTCCCAGGCCCCCTTTTTTCCTTGCTCTATATAGTACCTTCTTGGAGAGATGGTGTCCCTTACCCCCGCATATAAACCATATAATTGCTGATTGTAGTTTGTCTAGAAGACGCTTTTTAATGGGTATGGGGAGGGACCAGAGGAGGTACAGGAGCTTGGGTAATAAGGTCATCTTGACTGAATTTACCCTCCCCAGTCAGGACATTTTGTATAGGGACCATTGTGAGAGGTCTTCCAAAAGTTTCTTAAACATAGGGGGATAGTTGTGGTGGTGTAGGAGCTCAATTTTAGGGGTGTGAAATACACCTAAGTAGGGAAAAGAGGAGGTGCTCCAGGAGAAGGGAAAGTGATTTTTGAGTCTATCTACTAGGTCTTGGGAAGTTGATATGTTGAGGGCCAGCGATTTGGACATGTTGATGCGCAGGCCCGAAATTGCACCGAATGTTTTGAGGAGTTGAAGTATATTGGGAGTGCATATGAGGGGGGAGGTGATGAACAGAAGAATGTCATCAGCAAAAAGGGCACATTTGTGGGTCCGTTGACCACATTTGACTCCATGAATATCCGGGTGTTGTTTGATGGCTAGAGCGAACGTTTCTATTGCGATGACGCAGAGAATGGGGGAGAGGGGACAGCCTTGTCTGGTGCCCTTCAGGATTGGGATTTGGTCAGAGAGGTGACCTTGCAGTTTAATTCCGGCTTTTGGGGAGGAGTAAAGGGAAGACAAGGTTCTGAGGCATTCTGGGCCAAAGCCCCATCTTTGTAGAATGGTGAAGAGGTATGGCCAGGTGACCGTGTCAAAGGCCTTTTGGAGATCTATGGACAGAACATATCCTTGTTGGGAAGGGCCTTCATCCCATGAGGATTGAATAAGGAAGATTAAGTCTACTGCTCTCCTGATCTGGTCCGGCCCCTGCCTTCCGGGAATGAATCCCACCTAAACCTTATGGATGTAAGCATCTATCAACAAGGCCATTCTGTTTGCTAAAATTTTGGTCATAATATTTAAATCATTATTGATTAAAGAGATTGGCCTATAGTTAACTACCTTCCAGGAATATTTGCCTTGTTTTGGAATAACAGATATATATGCTAGGTTGGCTGCTGGCTCCAGGGGGGTTCCCTCACGTAGGGAGTTATAGAGATGGACTTGACGAGGAGAGAGGACCTCAGAGAATGCTTTATAGTAGTGCGCAGAGAAACCGTCAGGACCTGGGGCAGAGTCTAAATTTGAGATTTTTAATGACGTCTCGGACTTCCTCCACCTGGAAGGGTGATTCCATAATAGAGCGATGGGAGTCTGAGAGTTTGGGGATGATGTTGTCCTCTAAGAAAGAGTTAATGGATTCAGGATTGTTGGGGCTGGGTGCAGAGTAAAGTTTGGAGTAAAAGGCCTGAAAGGTTTCTAAGATTTTTTGAGGATTCTGGGTTAAGGTTCCTGACAGGGATTTTATCTTGAGGTGGGAGAAGGTTTTTATTTTGGGAGAGAGTTTTGCTGCTAAGTGTGGGCCAATTTTATCTGCCTGTAAATAGAACCTACCGCTCAACCAACTCAGGTGCTTGTCAGCGTTCATCAGAGCTAAATTTAGTGCTACTCGGGCAGATTCTAGTTTGGCTAGGGTTTCAGATGTAGGATTAGTCTTATGAGATTTTCTGAGAGATTTAAACTCTTTTTCGAGTTTCTCCACACCTACTTTCCTTTCCCTTTTAAGTTTTGACGCAAGTTGGATCAGTTTTCCCCTTAAGACAGCTTTGTGGGCTCCCCAAAGGGAGCTAGGGGTTGTGTCTCCGGTGTCGTTAAGGAGGAAAAATTCCCTAATTTCCTTTTCTAACATTGTGCAGTGAACCGGATTGGACAAGAGGGTTTTACTTAGGCGCCACTGGGGGGCCCAGGAGGCGAGAGGGATCTAGGGGTTCTGAGGGTCACCAAAGAATGATCTGACCAAGGTACTTCATGTATGGAGGCGTGTGAATCTCTGCGTTGGGGTATGTTCTGTGTGGTGCAGAATAGTGAGTGAAGTCTTTGGCTGTGGGATTTAGTTCCCTCCACGTGTCAATTAGGCCCATATCATGCAGCAGACGGGCTATACTGAGGCTCTGTTTAGGTGTTTTTTTGAGGTGGGGTCTGTCTTGGGAAGATTTGTCTAGCATATGGTCAAATGTGATGTTGGAGTCGCCCCCCAAAAATTGTTCTGCCTTCCAGATGTGGAGCAAGGGAGGATAGCATGGAGGCGAAGAAGTGTGCCTGTCCCGGGTTAGGCGCATAGTAGGAGATTATGGAGTACATCACCCCCTCAATGAGGCCCTTGAGGAGTATATATCTGCCATCAGTGTCCTTGACCGTGTGTTTGTGTGGACAAATGGAATCCTTTTAGCCAGGAGTATTGCCACCCCTCTTTTTTTGGAGTCTGCATTTGCCAGATAAAAAGTGGGAAAGCTACGATAGAGGAAGGAAGGGGTATAGCTGGTGGGGAAATGGGTTTCCTGAAGAAGGACAACATCAAGTCTTCTGGCGTGGTAACTTTGAAATGCCTTCTGGCATTTAGAGGGTGAGTTAAGCCCCTGTGTATTATGTGAGGCTATCTTTAATGACAAATGATGGTGATTCGATTCAGCCATGGGCGTCAGGGGTGGGTGGCGAGAATGTGCGATGGGAGCTTACCTCTGCCTTGAGAGATTGGGTCTTATCTTTGGAGGAGTTGGTCACCTCTTGGAGCCCTAGGGTAAGATCAAAGAGTGTTCTCCGTGAAGGTTCCTGGAGAATAAAGAAGAGTTAGGAAGGTTATTGGGAGGGAGACAATGGAGAAGTAAAGGTAAAATAGAAGAGGATGGAACAGAAAGTGTAAAATGAAAAGAAATTAGTGCAAAAAATGAGTACAATACAATAGTATGCATAGTCTGTTAATATAGCTTCAGGACTGGCGAGCCTAGTCCTAGTCCAAGTCCCCCGGTAAGTGTGGACTCGGAGAGGGTGCAAACCCAAAAGGGTTATCTACCTGGTGTCACGAGGGGGGGTGAATCCCTCTGCGTCACAACAGAGAAGGATGGCATGTTGGGCCGCTCCGGCCGACAGGTCCCCCCGTGGGGGAAAGAGTTACTGTGGGACCAAATCAGGGATAGAAGCAGTGAGGAGCACTCTGGTGCTAGACAACAGATGGCAACAGTAAAAAAAAGCCAAACATTAAAAGAAGAAGACAGGGATCTCTGTAAGGGGAGAGAGGGAAGGAGGGGAAGTGAGGGAGGGTTGGTAGATATGACAATAGGGGAAATACAACTAAAAAGGCATAACTTTGTGCAAAAAGTTAGTTATTGTAAGGCAATATCCCCCCCCCCAGCCGGGGCGGGCGGCCAAATCAAAGTAAGGTATCTCAGTTAGCCATTAATGGGGCTAATGGGGCCTAACAAAGTGGGCAAAGGCCTGACAAGAGCGTCGATAAACATAGTCGTGTAGGGTTACCCACTACACACACGGGTGAGATCCACATCCATCCCAAAAAAAACGGAAGAGCATCTCCTGTCTGGTGTAAAAAGTGAGTCGCTCATCTTGGAGGGTGAGAGTCTCGGTGTCTTTTTGTCAGTTGTTTGTTCCACAGCGGGGTTAGCGGGCTGCCCGGAGGGGGTCGCTTGGTGGAGCTTGACTTGGATGTTGAATGCTGAGGAGCTAATTCCTGGGAGATCAGTCCTAGTTGTAGCAACAACTGCTCGCCATCATGAAAATTGGTGAATCCATCTGATCTGTCCCTGAAGTGGAACTGGAGGCGGAAAGGGAATGACCAGCGGGACTTGATGGGATTCTGAGTGAGAATTTCCAGAAGAGGCTTGAGGGATCTCCGCTTCTGCATGGTGGTAGGGGAAATATCCGCAAAAATTTGTATCTTGCTTCCTTGGAAAGAGAGGTTGTCCAGGTTGTGGGTTTTTCTCATAACGTCCTCTTTATTGCTGTAGTAATGGGGTTTGACTACTATGTCCCTCGGGAGGCCATCTTGACGGGGGAGCTGTAGGGCTCTGTAAGCTCTGTCGAGTTTGAGTCTATGTCCCTGGATGTCCGGTATCAGTTCCTTAATGAAGAGTTTGGCAGTGCTAGGTATGTCCGTGACCGATTCGGGGATCCCCCTTATAAGGAAATTATATCTTCTGCTTCTGTTTTCCAAATCATCTAATTTTGCTAGTGCAGATTCCAGTTGGTCTTGTAATGATTGGATGCAGGCAGTGTTTTGGTTGGTGCGAGCAGCCGTATTGTCAACTACCTGTTCAATTGCATCTATGCGAGCACCCAACCTCTGTAAGTCAGCTTTATTGGTGGCCGTAATCTGCATGGCATTTGGCATTTTGAGCTAGGCCTGCTGCCAGCATTTCAGAAAAGCCCTGTAGTAATTTTTGGAAGAGGCAGGGACTGCCAGGTTAAAGTCCAGCTGGCGGCTCACCTCACTCTTTTGTGAGCCGCTCGGCATGCGGATCGGTGCCTGGGTCTTTCAGGAGGCGTTGGGGTTGTTTTCAGGAGGGTCCCGCTCAATCTAGAAGCTCGGGGGGCTGATAAGGGCCGGAGCGGTGCAAAGCTCTCGGTTCCGCACATGCGCACCCTCCTCATGTTTCTTTCCTTTGTTTGTATTGGTATGACACCAAAAAGTTGAGAAACAAAAAGCCAAATCTGACACATTCCATGCAAAACTCCAACAATTGGCTGGAAAAAATCATTGGCACCCTCAATTGAATATAACCCTTGGAAAAAATAACTGAAATTGATTGCTTCCTGTAACCATCAATACGCTTCTTACACCTCTCTTCTTTCGCCAACTGCTCCAGATTTCTTAGATTGGAAGGGTTCCTTTTCCCAACTGCTGTTTTGAGATCTCTCCAAATGTACTCTATGGGATTTAGATCTAAACTCTTTGTTGGCCAGTTCAGTACTCTCCAGTGCTTTGTCTTAAACCATTTCTGGGTGCTTTTTGATGTGTACTTTTTGATGTGTGCTTTTTTATGTGTGCCATGACCTCTGATGTAGATCCAGCTTTTTGACACTGGGCCCCACATTGCACCCCAGAATTCTTTGGTAGTCTTCAGATTTCATAATGCCATGTACAAGGTCAAGACATCCAGTGCCTGAGGCAACAAAGCAATCCCAAAACATATGTTAACATCCACCATGTTTGATTGTAGGGACTGTGTACTTTTCTTTAAAGGCATAATTTTTCTGAAAACAGTAGAATGATGGGCTTTACTAAAAAGCTGTAATTTTGTTTCGTCTGTCCACAGCACATTCTCTCAAAAGGATTTTGGCTTCCTCAGGTAAGTTTTGACAAACTCCAATCTGGCTTTTTTATGTTTCTCTGTCAGCAGTGGGGTCCTCCTGGGTCTCCTACCATAGCGTCGCTTTTCATTCAGATGGTGACATATAGTGCAAGCTCAGCTTGCATTTGTTTGGAAGGTAATCAAGGTTCTTTATCCAACATTTGAACAATCCTTCATTGCAATCTTTGATCAATTTTTCTCTTTCATCCATGTCCACAGAGATTAGCTACAGGGCCGTGAGCTGTAAACTTTGTGACAATGTTGTGCACAGTGGACACAGGAACATTAAGATCTCTGGGGATGGATTTATAACCTTGAGATTGTCCATGCTTTTCCACAATTTTTGTTCTCAAATCCTCAGACAATTCTTTGCTGCTCTTTCTCTTCTCCATGCTCCATGTGGCACAGAGAGACACACAACAAAAAAGTTGAGTCAATTTTTCACCAGTTTTTTACCATTTTAACTGGTTTCCAGTATAATTTCTATATTGTCAACACCTGTTAATTGATACAGGTTAGTTGAATTACAAATTACAGGAGCATCACAAACTTGCTGGAATGCAATTATTTCTTACAATTTTGAGAAGGTGCCAAAAATGTTTGGGTTTTTGTGTGAAATGTGTCAGATTTGGCTTTTTATTTCTCAACTTTTTTGTGTTATACCAATGCAAACAAAAGAAATAAACATGAGAATGCCTAAACATTTGTATTTGCAGCAAACTTCTGGGGGAAGTGGGGGAATATCTGACAGAAATGCAGTGGTGCCAATATTTTCAATATATGTATGTAGGGTCCAATATTAGGTTGGCCCACCCTTTGCAGCTATAACAGCTTCAACTTTTCTGGGAAGGCAGTCCACAAGGTTTAGGAGTATGTCTATGGGAATGTTTGACCATTATTCCAGAAGTGCATTTGTGAGGTAAGGCACTAATATTGGGCAAGAAGGCCTGGCTTGCAATCTCTGCTCTAATTCATCCCAAAGGTGTTCTATCAGGACTCTGTGCAGGCCAGTCGAGTTTTCCACCCCAATTTCGCACAACCATGTCTTTATGAAACTTGCTTTGTGCACTGGTCCAATCATTTGGTGTAGGGGGGACCATGATGTGGGGTTGTTTTTCAGAGTTGGGCTTGGCCCCTTAGTTCAGTGAATGGAACACTTAAGGCATCAGCATACCAAAACATTTTGGACAATTTCATGCTTCCAACTTTGTGGGAACAGTTTGGGGATAGCCCCTTCCTGTTCCAACATGACTGCTGACCGGTGCACAAAGCAAGCTCCATAAAGACTTGGATGAGCGAGTTTGGGGTGGAGGAACTTGACTGGCCTGTATAGAATCCAGACCTCAGCCCAACAGAACACCTTTGGGATGAATTAGAGCTGAGACTGCGAGCCACGCCTTCTCGTCCAACACGAGAAGGAAAAGGGGAGTCAGCACCAAAGAAATTAATGGATAATTGTGGATTCTAATAATGACTGTTGCCACTCAATCCTAGTGCATCACTAGTAGATAGTCAAAGAAAACAAAAATAACAGTGCAAATCTATAGAAATTCCACAATTACATACGAAATGCTGAAATCTAATAAAGATGGAATCATTATAATTAGTGCATGTACCAACACCTTCGTACAAATATTATACCACTACTTCATATACATATCGAGCAACCAATTCCAAGGTTCCCCTGCACCAAACATTTTTTTTGCCACATATGCACTTTGGGAATACAAAAGGAAACTTTTTTCATTGAATAATTGATTGGACATTTTTCACTGATCACAGAGCGCAGCCACACGAAGCCTAGTCTCCATGTACACCCTCCCAGGACTGGACCGGAAGTGGTTAAAATGCACTGGAGGGAATTTATTAAAACTAGAGCTGTCAGAATATGGATTATTTATGCATAATGCATAATGACCAATCAGCAGCCAGCTCAATTTTGTTCAGTTAAGCTTTGAAAATGAAATCTATAAGCTGAGTTGTTTCCATATACAGCTGCTACTGATTTTGATTGCTCTAGTCTTAGAGATTTCCCCTCACTGTACTTTACCTTTAAGAATAAATATGTTGCTTGCATAGAGCAGGTCAGTTTTTTTCATGGGTTTAAAGATGTAATGGAAATCACATTTAGTGAACAGAAACAATCAATAGATCACAGCCACATACAGTGCAGAACACAATACTTAATTTATTCTGCTCAACAGTGTCCTGTGCATGTTGAAGTGACTATTAATGCAGGTCAATGAGGATTTAGAAAACACGTTGTTGCATGCAATTTTTTTTCAAACAATCACACTTAAGGGATTTCATGGGGAGCTGAAGAGTAACTGTTAGGTGAATCAATTGATACACTTCAACTTAAACCTTAAATGAACACTTCAACCATTGCTTTAAGTGTATTTCTTTCCTTTCTGTTCCAAGTGTGATTACTTCATACAAAAGAACTTTATTATGCTACAATCCAACTAATATCATTGTGGTACTTCAGAATCTGAGAGCTCAAGAGATGAGTTCTCTGCCACTGGCACTAGTTCAGGAAGCCTGGTGAACTAAATTGATTTTTTATAGCTGTGCTGGAGAACATTTAATGAATTTGTTAGTAGCTTCTGTCTGCTTAAAACTTTCATGAATACTTGCACCTGGTGCAATATCAGCTAATAAAAATTACAAGTAGAAGGAATTCCAGACTATTTTAATTTCCTAAACAACCCATTTGTATTGTAGGAATCTTTACTTCAGAAAATATTTGACAGGTAAAATAGGCTAGAAAAGACATGCAGCAATCATTGCCTGTAAATATGTCCGTGTTATACTTTCATATTACTAGGTATTGCTATTTATGCCCATTCTATAATACCCTTTATTAAAAAAAAAAAATTTCTGTTACAGTTGTCTTTGTATTTTAACACATTATAAATATTGCTTTGCATACATCAAACAGTCTGAGATATTCAATTTATGTTTTACTAACAATTTCAGAATCAAAAGATAGACTGACTGTGCCTGTTAGCCACTTCAGCCCCGGAAGGATTTACCCCCTTCCTGACCAGAGCACTTTTTACAATTTGGCACTGCGTTGTTCTAACTGCTAATTGCGCGGTCAGGCAATGCTGTACCCAAACAAAATTTGCGTCCTTTTCTTCCCACAAATAGAGCTTTCTTTTGATGGTATTTGATCACCTCTGCCATTTTTATTTTTTGCGCTATACACGGAAAAAGAAAAAAAATTTGAAAAAAAATGATATTTTCTACTTTTTGTTCTAAAAAAAATCCAACAAACTCAATTTTAGTCATAGTCATACATTTAGGCCAAAATGTATTCGGCCACATGTCTTTGGTAAAAAAAATGTCAATAAGTGTATATTTATTGGTTTGTGCAAAAGTTATAGCGCCTACAAACTAGGGTTCATTTTCTGGAATTTACACAGCCTTTAATTTATGACTGCCTATGTCGTTTCTTGAGGTGCTAAAATGGCAGGGCAGTACAAAACCCCCACAAATGACCCCATTTTGGAAAGTAGACACCCCAAGGAAATTGCTGAGAGGCATGTTGAGCCCATTGAATATTTATTTTTTTTGTCCCAAGTGATTGAATAATGACAAAAAAAAAAACAATTACAAAAAGTTCTCACTAAATGATATATTGCTCACACAGGCCTCACTACCTATCACAGTTTTGAAGGCCATAAAATGCCCAGATGGCATAAAACCCCCTCAAATGACCCCATTTTGGAAAGTAGACACCCCAAGCTATTTGCTTTGATGCATGTTGAGTCCATGGAATGTTTTATATTTTGACACAAGTTGCGGTAAAGTGACCAATTTTTTTTTTTTTTTTGCACAAAGTTGTCACTAAATGATATATTGCTCACACAGGCCATGGGCATATGTGGAATTGCACCCCAAAATACATTTAGCTACTTCTCCTGAGTACGGGGATACCACATTTGTGGGACTTTTTGGGAGCCTAGCCGCGTACGGGGCCCCGAAAACCAATCACCGCCTTCAGGATTTCTAAGGGTGTAAATTTTTGATTTCACTCTTCACTGCCTATCACAGTTTCGGAGGCCATGGAAAGTCCGCTCCTTGGGCCTAGTTAGGAGTGCAAATTTGATTCTGGGTCATTTGTGACCCCAAAGGAATCGTAGGAGAAGAGACTGCAGTTGTTTGAAGAAGTTCTGTGGGATTTTGACAGGCAGTGACCTCAGAAGGTACAATAGTCGGGGGAGGATAGTCATTTTGAGAATAGCGGCTCTTCCGAACCATGAGAAGTATTTGGAGTTCCAATTCTGTAAATCTGTGGCAATGTTTTGCAGCATGTGTGGAAATGTTTTTTCGTAAATTGTCGCCAGTCTCGGGGATAGCAAAACTCCAAGATACTTGAGAGTGCTTGTTACCCAGCGAAATCGGCAATTCTCCTGAGTTCTGGTAAGTGTGTCTGCTGTCAGTGTGACATTTATTGCCTCAGATTTGGTGTAATTGATTTTGAGATTAGAAATTTAACCATAGTGTGTGAATTCTTTCATTAACCACTTCAATACCAGGCACTTAGGCACCTTCCCGCCCAGCCCAATTTTCACCTTTCAGTGCTGTCACAATTTGAAGGACAATTGCGCGGTCATGCTACACTGTACCCAAACTAAATTTTTATCATTTTGTTCCCACAAATAGAGCTTTCTTTTGGTGGTATTTGATCACCTCTGCGGTTTTTATTTTTTGCGCAACAAATAAAAAAAGACCGAAAATTTTGAAAAAAAACAAGTTTTTCTTTGTTTCTGTTAAAACTTTTTGTAAATAAGTACGTTTTCTTCTTCAATGACGGGCACTGATATGACTGCACTGACGGGCACTGATATGGCGGCACTAATGGGCACCGATCAGGTGGCACCAATGAGGTGGCACTGATGAGGTGGCACTGACGGGCACTGATGATGGGCACGGATAGGCGGCACTGATGGGCACTGATAGGTGGCACTGATGGGCACTGATAGGTGGCACTGGTATGCGGCACTGATGGGCACTCATAGGTGGCACGGATGGGCACTTATAGGTGGCACTGATGGGCACTCATAGGTGGCATTGATGGGCACTCGTAGGTGGCATTGATGGTTACTTATGGGTGGCACTGATAGTTGGCACAGATGGGCACGGATGGGCACTGATATATGGGCACTGATGGGCACGGATGGGCACTGACAGGTGGCATGAATGGACACTGATGGGTGGCACTGATGGCACTGCTTGTTTGCAGTGATGCCCCTAAGGGTGGCATTGCTGGGCATCACTGCAATATGATGGTGCCAATCAGTGCCCATTTGTGGGCACTGATT
This sequence comes from Lithobates septentrionalis, assembly GCA_037952835.1. Lineage (NCBI taxonomy): Eukaryota > Metazoa > Chordata > Amphibia > Anura > Ranidae > Lithobates > Lithobates septentrionalis. Next base: position 4,915,784 of record JBBDGP010001324.1, on the reverse strand, counting down.
GGCACAGATTTGGCACACTGGGCACATGTGGATGGCCATGGGGTACATACCTGGCCATCCACATGTTGCCCCTTCCCTGGTGGTCCTAGTGGCGATCCCTGGTGGTCCAGTGTGATGATCTGAGGGGGGGCTGCGCTGATAAACAATCAGTGCAGACCCCCCCCTGCCAGGAGAGCCGCCGATCGGCTCTCCTCTACTCGTGTCTGTCAGACGCGAGTGAGGAAGAGCCGATCAACGGCTCCTCCTATTGACAGCGTGATCAGTCGTGATTGGACATGGCTGATCACGTGGTAAAGAGCCTCAGACTGACACACCGCTCCACCGATCGCCCCGGGGGCGCGCTGCGGCATGTTATCCTGCTGGACGTCATATGACGCCCAGTCAGGATAACAGAACCACTTCCCAGACGTCAATCCGCTATAGGGCAGGCGGGAAGTGGTTAAATTTGGAATTGTGGTATGTGGTTTGGTTAGGAAAAAAGAGGTTGTCGGCATATGCTGCTGTCTTGTACACTCTATTGGCCACTTCAAAACCTGAAATGGATTGGTCTTTGTTAACCCATCTAATAAATGGCTCTAGTGATAAGATGAACAGTAACGGTGACAGGGGGCATCCCTGCCTGGTCCCATTGGAGATCGGAACCTTGTTTGAGAGAATGCCATTTACTTTTATTTTGGCGGATGGGTTCTGATATAGGGCTGTAATCCAGGTCATCATATGCGTGCCCAGTCCAACATGACGGCAGACTGCCAGCATGTAGTCCCAGGAGACCCTATCGAAGGCCTTCTCCACATCCGTGGACAGGAGAAGGCCCTCGAGACCCCGAGAGTGTGCCGCATGCGTCAAGAGCAAGGCCTTGATGATGTTATCTCTGGCCTCTCTACCCGGCATAAACCCCACCTGGTCCGGGCCAATTAAGAAGGGGAGGAGAGGCTTTAGCCTGTTGGCTATGATTTTGGATAGTAGCTTGAGGTCTAGATTTAGTAGCGAGATGGGCCTGTAACTTGCGCACTACGTAGGGTCCTTTCCTGCTTTGGGTATCACTGTTATGTGAGCTGAGAAAAAGTCAGGAGGGACCTGTCCGGGCATAGAGAGGGAGTTCAGGGCCTTGGTCAAGGGTGCTGATAGAATGTCGCTAAATGTTATATAGTAGGCGGATGTATAACCATCCGGACCTGTACTCTTTCCTGACTTAAGTCCCTTAATTGCCCCCTGAATCTCTGCCAATGATATCTGATCTTCTAAAGGGGTTGTCTCAGCATCCTCCAACTGTGGGAGACCACTGTCAGTCAGATAATCCTGTATGGCCTGCATTCTATCGGTTGGTATTGTAGAGGGTTTGTGTTGGTGTGTTAGATTATAGAGTTTGGAGTAATACTGATGGAACTGGGTCGCTATGGCTTCTGATGTGACTTCTAGTGTCCCGTCTTGAGTCCTGATACCTGAAATGACATTGGTGGAGTTAGCCTCTCTTAGAGCCCTGGCCAAAAACCTACCCATCTTGTCTCCTGACTCATAGTAGACTTTTTTTTTTAAAAATAGCGATCTCTTCGTTTTGGTCTCAAACAATTGTTGTAATGTTTTCCTGGTGTCTAACAATTCCCTAGCAGTCTGAGTAGCCAGGGATTGTTTGTGGGAGGTTTCTAGTCTACGTATTTTGTCGATCAAGTCACAAATTTCTTTTTCTTGCCTTTTTTTGCGTTGGGCACCCATCTTAATTAATTCTCCCCGTATTGTGCATTTATGTGCTTCCCAATCATCATCAGGTCCATGTCAGGTGTGTTGTTGGTTATGAAAAAGTCAGATATCGCTGTCCAAATGCGGGGGAGTAGTTCAGGGTCTGTCAGCAGAGAGGTGTTCAATCTCCACGTGTTTGGCCTGGGCAGCAAGGAGTATAAATCCATCCCCAGAAAAATGGGCGCATGGTCTGAAATCGACTGAATGCCTATGTGGGCCTCTGTCACCGTCTGTAAGTTTTTTTGAGAAATGAGTATCGATCATGGGGAATGGAGTGGTATGTGAAATCTCGAGTTTCTGGATGGAGAAATCTTCATGCATCCACCAACTGTAGTGAATTTAAAATTTGTTTGATTTTTTTGAGTGCTCTGTATGTGATGCATGACTTTCCAGTGGAGGAGTCTACTGTGGGGTTTAGGGGGACATTGAAGTCACCTCCCATGATTAGGAGCCCCGATGTAAAGCCCCTGAGCTCCCGAATGACCTTTTGGCAAAAGGTGACCTGAGACGATGGGAGTGTACACATTTGCCAATGTTAATGTCCTGTTTCTATAAGTCCCCTTAATGCAGATGTAACAACCTTCTGAGTCTGCCAACCTGTCAGTAAGGGTAAAGGGGGTATCTTTACTAATTAGAATTGTCACCCCTTTAGTTTTTGCAGTGTCATTAGTTGCATGGTAGGCTGCTGTGAAGAACGCGTTAGTAAGTTTAGGAATTTGGTTGGTCCTAAAGTGTGTTTCCTGTAAGAAAACAAATTGAGGCCTACCTTTCTTCAGCTCCCTGAGAAGGGAAACACATTTCTCAGGAATGTTCAATCACCTGATATTGTGAGAGATCACCAGGGGTGTCCTCCCAAGTGACGAGAACGCCATCTCTAGAGTTTGGTGGTGGGAGGATGTTTCAATCTAGCTCTGCGAAAACAAGCCACAGTTACTCAGTGTTTAAGGTACTTTTCAGCAGACCAAGGAGAGAGATCGCAGGAGAGATGCAGATAAAAGAAAAGAAGAAAAGAAGAAGTAAGAACAGGAGAAATAGGACTCAAGAATAGAGAGCGAATCCTATATAACCGGAGTAACTATGCAAGAAGACAAACTTTAGATAGTAATTAACCTTCTCTAAAGCGTATAGTTAGTGCACCTGGGTCGTGAAATCTCCGGCCCAGATACATTTTGTGGGTACGTGGGTAGGTCACCACCGGGGTGGCACAGTCACAACTATTGGTACCGTGGTGAAGATCTAGACTTGACCACGGTACTATTATAAAAACAAAAAGAAAAACACCAAAAATGTGAACGAGGAGGTGTATACCAAAAAAAAGGAAAAAAGAACGACACAGCCTGAAAATATAGGCCAAATATAAACTAATGTCACTGAGAATCAACCCTGTGGAGGGAGTAAAAAAAAAAAGTGTCTCTGAAAGTCTATAATCCTCCCTGAAGTCTGTGTGAGACGTATCTTGTCCCCGCCGGGAGCAACCACATGTAATGTTTCATCACATAAGTTCCAAGATTCCTCGGAGCTCAACATAAGGAGTACCAGTGTACAACTATACGTATTGACCTGATACAGTTCCTAGAAGCGGTGTCACCCATTAAGCTGATCGTGACACAAGCAATGTATCGGCCCACTTTCATGCAACCAGTGTCAATGTTGTTTGCTCAGTCTGGGTTATTCCTGCGCGTAATGGTCAAGTATAAGTCCTCTGGTGGTGTTAGGCTGTTGGTGTTATACCTATAGGTGGATAAGTTGCAGATAGCAAGTTCCAAGTCCAATTGTGGGTGCTGCTGGGAGCTGATGCATCAGACTTCAGGGTTATAGGCGTAATGTTTTACTCCGCTGTTTGGGACCCGTGAGGGGTTTGTCGCCCATTCGGGGTTCCTGAGTTTTGTCCGCCGCTGCGGCCATGTTTCATCCATTTGGGGAGCTGCTTCTCTGGCGTGGAGGGTGGCGAGGTGTGGGAGCTTCTGGTAAGTGGTGGCAGAGCAAATTCTTTATATCATTCAGGTAATTCTACTCTATCCATACCTAGGCCGTCACAGAAATCTGGTAATTTAGATGGCAAGCGCAGTATATGTTGTTTCCCTGCCAGCATTACCACCAAAGCAAAAGGGAAGCGCCATGTGTAACGTAAGTCATGCTCCCTGAGTTTGTCCAGGAGGGGGCGCAATGCTCTGCGTTTTTTAGAGTAATTTGGGAGAGGTCCTGGAAGAGCATGATATGTTCACCATTAAAGACACTATGGTCATTTCTGCGTGCTTTTCTCATGATGTCTTCTTTAAGTAGATAACTCTGAAGGCAGCAAATAATGTCCCTAGGGGGAGCCGTGTCCGGGCCTCTAGCTCTAAGGGCTCTGTGGGCTCTCACAAACTCTATATCCGTATCTTCCTGTCTTTCCAGCAGGGAGTTAAAAACTCTCTGTAGTGCAGGAATGGTCTAATCTAAATCCACCATCTCAGGGATCCCCCTCACCCTGATATTGTTCCTCCTCCCTCGGTTGTCTAAGTCCTCTAAGTGCCTGTTCATTTCTATTAACTGTGAGGCATGTGAGTCTGTGACCTTCTCCAATCTGTTCAGCGCCCTGTCCCTGTGCCTGCCTGCGGCTTCTACGGTCGCCATCTTGTCAGTCAGTACTAAGAGGTTTGACTTCAAGTCTGTGATGGCGGCTGAAAATGTTGATTCTATGTCAGCAGCGAATCCGGACATGTCTGCATATGTGAAGGGTTTTTTGGAGCGATTGCGTCCCCTACCTGGTTCCTCAGATGCCAATTGCGAGTCCTCGCTGAAGTCCTCCTTGTCCTGCAGGGCCCGCGCCATCTTGGGGCCTGTCCCGCTACCTCGCGGTGCCGGTTGTGCTTTGAGCAGATCGGTGATGCTCCTGGAGGCGGAGGAGGCTGTGGAGTTACGACGGGATCTGGAGTGGGGTGTCTGAAGGGTCAGTTTACCCATCTCCGGGTCTGCGCTCGTGGGTTGTCCGGCTGCAGGCTGTGTCGTTCCCGGAGCTCCTCTAGAACGCGTCCACCCCGGTCGCTTTGGCCATATTTGATCAATTATGTCACTACTATCCCTGCCCCTTTTCTTACATGACTGATGACAGTTTAGGGATCTGTCATTTGGCAAGCAGTACCATTGGTATTGATCATGTGCACTGGGTCTGTTGGGTTTTTAATTTCAGCGAATATTAGGTTTTGGGTGTAACATAAGGAAATGATTCCGGATAGCTGCACTTACAATAATCCTTTTAATTGAAGCTACATATAACAAGTGGTTGACAGATAGAGCAGGGGACAAAGAGGTAGATGCGTTTCACGCAAATGTTAGAGCCAAGTCATTACCTATAGGAACTGGTCACCACAAACACCTATATACTGGTATAGTGTGTCATCATTAGGTTACAGGTGAACTTACCAATTAAAACCAGTAGCTGGCACCACAAAGAAAACCAGAATGGAGTAAACAGTACATACAGTACACTCAAATCTTGTGTGAAGCGTTCAGTCCAGATCCACTGCCAGAAAAAATCAGATAAATATATATATTTTTTTTTTATATAGATTTTTTGCAACCCTTCTTTAGTGCAACTCCTGCAACCTATTAGTGCATGTTTCCCTTCCTGTGTCTCAATGGATCTCCTGCAGCTTTATATAGCGAGTGACGTTCATCCGAGGCTATACACACACACACACACACACACATATATATATATATATATATATATATATATATATATATATATATATATATATATATATATATACTGTATACATTTTGAGAATATGTCAGTATTGGTCCTCATGATGTTCTAACACTTTGCTTTTAAAATCATTTGTTCTTTCAATCACCTTTTTCTGTCACTTTTTAAATAGCTTTTTTTTTTTTCTGGTTACTTAAGGCTATCAATTAAGGGGGGTGGTTAATTGCTCACAGGTGCCTATATAACTGTGTGTAGGACTCATTCTGAGCCTGCTCAGTCTGAGGCTGTGAAACTTAGTCCAAGTGGAACTGGTCTAAGTGGTGAGTTAAAAACCAGAGTTTAAAACAGGAGGTTATAACAGGGGTCAGAGTACCTGTGTAGTGTGAGTACCTGAGTGTTTTCTGAGTAGTGTGGATCGTTAGTACTTGTGTATTGTGTACTGTATACTTGAGTATTGCGAGTGCACGTAGGTCTGCGACTGTTCTGCGATTGCACGTAGGTCTGTGAGTACCTAGGTATTGTCTTGTTGTGTACCTGTGTATTGTCTTGAGTATTAGTGCCAAGAAGCTAGCTGTTAGGTAATTTGGACAGGGTAAAATCCCCAAATCCTCACTAAGTTTAATAGGTACGATGCCCGGCGGGTGTGGAGAGGCGACTCTTTGTACATCTTGCTGCATGTATGTGTTCCTTAATCATCATATCGAGGGTGAATACTGCTGTGCAAAATGTAAGCACATTGTTTCCCTGGAAGCCCAGGTTCTGAATCTGGGGAAGCAACTGTCAGCACTGAGAAGTCCCTCCATACTAAAGGAGACCCAGGAACGTACATGGCAGGTGCCAGCAGGGGCCAGCACAGAGGCGGGTGGAGACAAAGAGGTGCAGGCACTAGCAAAGAGTAGATGGGTGACAGTCAGGAGGGGTAGAGGGGGAAGGCCGATCCAGGACTGGAGCATCCCAATAAGTACGCTCCATTGAGTGACATTGGTGAAACCAGTCAGGGACCAGCACTGCTGGAGCTGAGGGACTCTCCTAGCTGCCGGGGGAAGAACTCCTCCAGTGAGAGTGGAGGGGCAGCAAAGGGAAAGGAAAGACAGATTCTGGTGGTAGGGGACTCAATTCTTAGAAGGACAGAGAGGGCAATCTGTAACCAAGACCTGAAGCGCCGAGCAGTATATTGCCTACCGGGCGCTCGGGTTCGGCACATCACGGATCTTGTGGACAGATTACTGGGAGGGGCTGGGGAAGACCCGGCTGTCATGGTGCACGTTGGCACCAATGACAAATTTAGAGGCAGATGGAGTGTCCTAAAAAACAATTTTAGGGACTTAGGAGCTAAATTGAGGAAAAGGACCTCCAAGGTAGTATTCTCAGGAATACTACCGGTACATCGAGCCACACCAGAAAGGCAGAGGGAGATTAGGGAAGTAAACAAGTGGCTGAAGAACTGGTGTAGTAAGGAGGGGTTTGGGTTCCTGGAGGACTGGGCCAACTTCTCAGTCGGTAACCGGTAATATAGAAGGGACGAACTGCACCTAAATGAGGAGGGTGCAGATCTGCTGGGAATGAAGATGGCCAAAAAGTTAGAGGGGTTTTTAAACTAGGCGATGGGGGGGAGGGTCCAGAGACAGAGATAGCCAGCGCGGAAGATATTCCAGAGGGTAGTATTGGGGGCATTAGTGGTAGGTTAACCAAAGTACAAAAACACAAGGTGAGTATAGTAGCAAGTCCTAGTTGCAATCTTGAAGCACCCAATACGAGGACAATATGCGACCGGTCTAAACTATGTGGAATGTTCACCAGTGCCAGGAGCATGGCGGACAAGATGGGTGAACTAGAGATACTGTTGTACAAGGAGGATTTGGATTTTGTGGGAATTTCAGAGACCTGGTTCAACAGCTCTCATGATTGGCTGGCAAACATTCAAGGGTATACCCTATACTGCAAGGATAGAGAGGGTAAAAAAGGGGGAGGGGTATGCCTATATATTAGGAATAATGTACAAGCGAATGTGAGAGATGACATCACTGAGGGAGCTAGAGAGGAGGTGGAATCCTTATGGGTAGAGCTCCAAAGGGATGAAGCTAAGGGGAAAATAATACTGGGAGTATGCTATAGGCCCCCTAACCTGAGGGAGGAAGTGGAGACGGATCTCCTATCACAAATTGGATTAGCAGCAAGGATGGGAAGTGTTATCATAATGGAGGATTTTAATTATCCAGACATAGACTGGGCGGAGGGAACCGCGCATTCATTTAAGGCTCGCCAGTTCCTTAATGTCTTGCAGGACAATTTTATGGGTCAGATGGTAGACGCACCAACTAGAAATAAAACATTACTGGATCTACTGATTACCAACAATACAGACCTGATCACGGATGTGGAAATACGGGGCAATTTAGGTAACAGGGATCACAGGTCAATTAGTTTCAGTATAAATCACACAAATAGAAAACATAAAGGGAACACAAAGACACTGAATTTCAAAAGAGCCAACTTCCCTAAACTACAAACCTTGCTAAAAGGCATAAATTGGGATAAAATATTAGGAACAAAGAATACGGAGGAGAGATGGGTTTGCTTCAAGAGCATATTAAATAAGGGCATTAGCCAATGTATCCCATTGGGTAATAAATTTAAAAGAGCGAACAAAAATCCTGGATGGCTTAACTCCAATGTAAAAATGCATATAAAAGCAAAGGAGAAGGCCTTCAAAAAATACAAGGTTGAGGGATCATCCTCAGCATTCAGACTTTATAAAGAATGCAACAAGAAATGTAAGGGTGCAATTAGGACGGCTAAGATAGAACATGAAAGACACATAGCGGAGGAGAGCAAAAAAAATCCCAAGAAATTCTTTAAGTATGTAAACAGTAAAAAAGGGAGGACAGACCATATTGGCCCCATAAAGAATGAGGAAGGACATCTGGTTACAAAGGATGGGGAGATGGCGAAGGTATTGAATTTATTCTTCTCCTCAGTCTTCACGAGTGAATCAGGGGGCTTCAGTAACCAAAACTGCAGTGTTTATCCTCATGACACAACACAGGAAGCACCTCCATGGTTAACAGAGGACAGAATTAAAATTAGACTTGAGAAACTTAACATTAATAAATCACCGGGACCAGATGGCTTGCATCCGAGGGTACTTAGGGAACTCAGTCAAGCGATTGCCAGACCGTTGTTCCTAATTTTTACAGACAGTCTACTGACTGGAATGGTACCAGCTGATTGGAGAAAAGCCAATGTAGCACCAATATTTAAAAAGGGCCCAAAATACATTACTGGGAATTACAGACCAGTTAGCCTAACATCAATAGTATGTAAACTCTTGGAGGCGATGATAAGGGACTATATACAAGATTTTAGTAATAAGAACGGTATCATTAGCAGTAATCAGCATGGATTCATGAAAAATCGTTCTTGCCAAACCAATCTATTAACCTTCTATGAGGAGGTGAGTTGCCATCTAGATAAAGGAAGGCCCGTAGACGTGGTGTATCTGGATTTTGCAAAAGCATTTGACACAGTTCCCCATAAACGTTTACTGTACAAAATAAGGTCCGTTGGCATGGACCATAGGGTGAGTACATGGATTGAAAACTGGCTACAAGGGCGAGTTCAGAGGGTGGTGATAAATGGGGAGTACTCAGAATGGTCAGGGGTGGGTAGTGGGGTTCCCCAGGGTTCTGTGCTGGGACCAATCCTATTTAATTTGTTAATAAACGACCTGGAGGATGGGATAAACAGTTCAATCTCTGTATTTGCAGACGATACTAAGCTAAGCAGGGCAATAACTTCTCTGCAGGATGTGGAAACCTTGCAAAAAGACCTGAACAAATTAATGGGGTGGGCGACTACATGGCAAATGAGGTTCAATGTAGAAAAATGTAAAATAATACATTTGGGTGGCAAAAATATGAATGCAATCTATACACTGGGGGGAGAACCTCTGGGGGAATCTAGGATGGAAAAGGACCTGAGGGTCCTAGTAGATGATAGGCTCAGCAATGGCATGCAATGCCAAGCTGCTGCTAACAAAGCAAACAGAATATTGGCATGCATTAAAAGGGGGATAAACGCCAGAGATAAAATGATAATTCTCCCACTCTACAAGGCTCTGGTCCAGCCGCACCTGGAGTATGCTGTCCAGTTCTGGGCACCAGTCCTCAGGAAGGATGTACTGGAAATGGAGCGAGTACAAAGAAGGGCAACAAAGATAATAAAGGGTCTGGAGGATCTTAGTTATGAGGAAAGGTTGCGAGCACTGAACTTATTCTCTCTGGAGAAGAGACGCTTGAGAGGGGATATGATTTCAATTTACAAATACTGTACTGGTGACCCCACAATAGGGATAAAACTTTTTTCGCAGAAGAGAGTTTAATACGACTCGTGGCCACTCATTAAAATTAGAAGTAAAGAGGTTTAACCTTAAACTACGTAGAGGGTTCTTTACTGTAAGAGGATGTGGAATTCCCTTCCACAGGCGGTGGTCTCAGCGGGGAGCATTGATAGCTTCAAGAAACTATTAGATAATCACCTGAATGACCGCAACATACAGGCACATACAATGTAATACTGACACATAATCATACACATAGGTTGGACTTGATGGACTTGTGTCTTTTTTCAACCTCACCTACTATGTAACATCAACTTGATTGTGTGTATGTATACATATAGTAATTAATAGGTGGGCTACTTTCTTATCTTCTTCTTTTGTTTACCCGAGTACTGTCAAGGCAGACTCCCAATTCTCCACCAAAATAGATTAAAGAAAAAAGACGGGACACAAACTCCGATGCAATTCTTTTATCTTGGTTTCTGAAATTGTGTACAAAATATGCAAGCTACCGTACAGTTGCGAGCGATACTGCTCTTCATCAGGCTTATCATGCTGTGTGTGATGTATCCTTACAAACATCATGTCTATATACAAAGTCAGGGGTGTGCCCCACAGGTATAGCCCAATTATCCAATCAACCAGAATCTAACATTCACATTAACCCTACGATCCCACACATAAGCATAATTAAATCCACACTAAATGTTAATAGTTGGATATAACAAAGTACAATATATACATATATCTACATTAGAAAATTGAAGATGACAAAAGTATAGAGGAAAGCCTGAATAAAATCAAGCCGTCTCACGCCTCTCTCTGCAAATCATCCATTTATCGATATCTAACCATAAACAATCCTCAATGTTGCAATATCCAAAGATATTGTATTCACATCATCATCTTCGGGAAAAATTACCTGTTTCAATTTCCAAATCTTTCCCAATCATTCTTTACAGGAACAGATACAGGTCATAATCCCTATTTATTCCATTGGGATGAAGAGATTGTAACCTATTGATCCACCAAACTTCCCTTTTCTTGAGTTTCAGAATACGGTCACCCCCTCTTTTATCCTTAGATACTTCCTCTAACACCATGAAATGCAACTCAGAATCATTATGTCCTTTCTCCATAAAATGTCTTGAAACGGGTAACGTGGGTTGTTTCAATCTTATCGTACTGCGGTGCTGGGCTATTCTATCCTTGATTTTTTGGGTGGTTTCCCCAACATATATCAAGTTACATGGGCATATAAGAACATATACCACATACGAGGACTGACAAGTGCAAAAATTGTGAATTGCTATTTTTTCACCACTAGTCGGATGAATGAAACGATCACCCTTAAGTAGAAGATTGCATTGAATGCAATTTAAACAGGGAAAACATCCCTTTCTTCCACTCCCCAGGAATGTCATTTTGTTTTTTTGTATATGTTGGATTTGGGTATATTCCTGTACAATCATCCTCTCTGGGTAACCTCGTTCTCTAAATCTTTGACACATTTCTTGTAATCTTTTTTTCTCTTATCGCTCTATTGCTTACAATACGTTTTACCATTAGTAACTGACTCCTAATAATAGATTTAAATACATGGGGGGATGATAGGTGTCAAAAAGTTGAAGTTGGTTCCTAACCGTGGGTTTTATATATAGTCAATCTGACCCCGGTCTATATATATTCTAGTGTCAAGAAAAGGATTAGAATTACCACTAACGTTGATTTTAAATTGTATATTAGAACAAAATCCATTCAGCATCTCATCAAACAGCATCAAGGATTCAATGTCGCACCGCCACACTGCAAAGATGTCATCTATATAGCGCCACCAAGTGGCGCAATACTTCTGAAATAACTCATTGATAAAGACGAATCTATGTTCAAATTCATTCATGAATGAGCAAGCGTATGGCGGGGCAACATAATAATATTTTTAATATTATCAAAAAACTTTGGCCCCTTCTTAAACGGTCCTACCCGCAGATAGATGTTTTACAACAAATTCCCATCAGAGCCTATCTGCGTAATAAGACCTTGAGGGATTCCCTTGTGAGATCAGAATTTAAGGCCAATATACAAAGAAACAAAATAACATTCTTGGGGAGTAGAAGAAAGGGTTGTTTTCCCTGTTTAAATTGCATTCAATGCAATCCACTACTTTGGGTGATCGTTTCATTCATCCGACTAGTGGAGAAAAAATAGCAATTCACAATTTTTTCACACATGTCAGCCCTCGTATGTGGTATACAGTCAGGTCCATAAATATTGGGACATCGACACAATTCTAATCTTTTCGGCTCTATAAACCACCACAATGGATTTGAAGTGAAACAAACAAGATGTGCTTTAACTGCAGACTTTCAGCTTTAATTTGAGGGTATTTACATCCAAATAAGGTGAATGGTTTAGGAATTACAACAGTTTGCATATGTGCCTCCCACTTTTTAAGGGACTAAAAGTAATGGGACATTTTTAATACTTGGTTGCAATTCCTTTGCAATCAACTACAGCCTGAAGTCTGGAACACATAGACATCACCAGACATTGGGTTTCATTCCTGGTGATTAGGGATGAGCCGAACACCCCCCGGTTCGGTTCGCACCAGAACCCGCGAACGGACCGCAAGTTCGCACGAACGTTAGAACCCCATTGACGTCTATGGGACTCGAACGTTCCAAATCAAAAGTGCTCATTTTAAAGGCTAATTTGCATGGTATTGTCCTAAAAAGGGTGTGGGGACCCGGGTCCTACCCCAGGGGACATGTATCAATGCAAAAAAAACTTTTAAAAACGGCCGTTTTTTCGGGAGCAGTGATTTTAATGATGCTTAAAGTAAAAAAAAAAAAGTGAAATATTCCTTTAAATATCGTACCTGGGGGGTGTCTATAGTATGCCTGTAAAGTGACGCGTGTTTCCCATGTTTAGAACAGTCCCTGCACCAAATGTCATTTTTAAAGGAAAAAATCTCATTTAAAACTGCTTGCGGGTTTAATGTCATGTCGGGTCCTGCCAATATGGATGAAAATCAGTGAGACAAACGGCATGGGTACCCCCCAGTCCATTACCAGGCCCTTTGGGTCTTGTATGGATATTAAGGGGAACCCCGCACCCAAATTAAAATAAGGAAAGGTCCCTATATACTCTGAACAGCAGTATACAGGCGGTGCAAACAAGACAGGGACTGTAGGTTTGTTGTTAAGTAGAATCTGTTTGTAATTTTGAACATTTTTAACGTGTTTAGCTCCAGCCAAAAAATCTTTTCTAAGCTTTTTGGAAAACATAGGGAAGGGTTATCACCCCTGTGACATTTGTTTTGCGTCTTTCCTCCTCTTCAGAAGATTTCACCTCACTTTTTTGTCCCAATGAAAAATGTTTTTTGAAAATTTGGGTTTTTTTGTGGAACAAGGATTGGAAAGCATCAGTGGAAAGGAGAAATTGTTTTCCCATATTAACTCTTACATGAGAGAATTTCCCTTCCTAGGGGTAGATTTCATCTCACTTCCTGTTGTCTCCTTCCGTTTGCAAGTAGGAGTCGTTTGTAAGTTAGATGTTTGAAAGTAGGGTCCTGCCCTATATACTCAGCAGAAATTTGGGCCTTAGGTGTTGCTGTGGCCAAAACACTGTAAGCCCTCACAGGGCCCTGCTGTGAAATATTAGATCAAGAATTGTAATTACATGCCCCTGTTGAACAGGAGCTGAAAAATTAGGCCTTAGGCACTGGTGCTGGTGCCACAACACTGCAACCCCTCACAGACACTCTAGTTGGAACGCAGGAACGAGCCCTGCTGCAAAGTATTGCATCAAAAATTGTAATTACACGCCCCTGTTAGACAGGGGCAGAAAAATTGGGCCTTAGGCACTGGTGCTGGTGCCACAACACTGCAACCCCTCACAGACACTCTAGTTGGAATGCAGGAACGAGCCGTGCTGCAAAGTATTACATCAAAAATTGTAATTACACGCCCCTGTTATACAGGGGCTGAAAAATTGTGCCTTAGGCACTGGTGGTGGCGCCCAGAACCAAAAATGTTCTTACAAGCTATCAGCGTGATGATTGAGGAGGAAGAGGATAATTACTCAGGGATAGTCACTCAGCATCAGCATAGGCAGTCTTTGAAGGGATCTGAAAAAAATTATTCAGTTACATCAGCATCAGGTGCTTGGTAGCTGGTGGTGATCCAAGACTGATTCATTTTTATGAAGGTCAGCCGATCGACCGAGTCAGTGGACAGACGCACCCTGTGATCGGTTACCACGCCTCCAGCAGCACTGAATGTGCGTTCCGAAAGAACGCTGGATGCAGGACAGGCCAGTAGCTCAATTGCATACTGTGCAAGCTCTGGCCAGTGATCCATCCTCAAGACCCAGTAACCCAGAGGATTTTCGGTGGGAAAGGTGTCCAAGTCTGATCTTGCCCCTAGGTATTCCTGCACCATGTAAAACAGACGCTGGCGATGGTTGCTGGAACCGATCATACCTTGGGGCTGCGGACCAAAAAATTGTCTGAACGCATCGGTCAGACGGCCACCTTCTCCACCGCTCCTTCTTTGACTGACCGAAGCCTCAGCAACACGTTGTCCAGAAACAGGAGTTTGTAACCTCCCAGTCTCTGGGAACGCGTTGCACAGACCTTTCTGCAAGGCCTCCCGAAGATGTTTCATCCTCTGCTCCCTCTGCGATGGCAAGATAAGGTCCGCAACCTTACCCTTGTAACGTGGATCAAGGAGGGTTGCCAGCCAGTATTGGTCCTTCTCCTTGATACCACGAATACGAGGATCCTTACGCAGGCTTTGCAGGATCAGGGAGGCCATGCAGCGTAGGTTTGCTGAGGCATTCGGTCCGGAGTCCTCTGGGTCACTAAGGACAACAACGTCCGCAGCCACCTCCTCCCAGCCACGTACAAGTCCATGTGTTCCTTGGGACTGATCCCTTAAAGACTGCTGATGCTGAGTGCCAGGCTCCACCTCCATACTGACACAATCTTCCTCCTCCTCCTCCTCCTCGTCCTCTTCCTGTGTGATCGGCGGGCACGCAGGAACACTGTCTGGATAAAGGGGGCCTTGAGAGCTAAGGAAGTCCTCCTCTTCCTGCCTCTGTTCTGCCTCAAGTGCCCTGTCCATTATTCCACGCAGCGTGTGCTCCAACAGGTGGACAAGGGGGACAGTGTCACTGATGCATGCACTGTCAGTGCTCACCATCCTCGTGGCCTCCTCGAATGGTGACAGGACAGTGCATGCATCCCTGATCATGGCCCATTGGCGTGGGGAAAAAAAACCAAGGTCCCCTGACCCTGTCCTGGTGCCATAGTCGCACAGGTACTCATTTATGGCCCTCTGCTGCGTGTGCAGCCGCTGCAGCATGGCCAATGTCGAGTTCCACCTGGTGGGCATGTCACAGATTAGGCGGTTCTTGGGCAGGTTAAACTCCTTTTGGAGGTCCGTCAGCCGAGCACTGGCATTATATGACCGGCGGAAATGCACACAGACTTTCCTGGCCTGCCTCAGGACATCCTGTAAGCCCGGGTACCTGCCCAAGAACCGCTGCACCACCAAGTTAAGGACGTGAGCCAAACAGGGCACATGGGTCAGTTGTCCCTGTCGGAGGGCAGAGAGGAGGTTGGTGCCATTGTCGCAAACCACCATTCCTGCCTTAAGTTGGCGTGGCGTCAACCACCTCTGAACCTGCCCCTGCAGAGCTGACAGAACCTCTGCCCCAGTGTGGCTCCTGTCCCCCAAGCACACCAGCTCAAGCACCGCATGGCATCTTTTGGCCTGCGTACTTGCGTAGCCCCTTGAACGCCTACGGAGCACCGCTGGTTCCGAGGAAGAGGCCATGGAGGAAGAAGAAGAGGAGGGGGTGGAGGAGAGAGGTGTGTCACAATCAGCATTTTGGAGGCGTGGTGGCGGAACAACCTCCAACACTACTGCACCTTGTCCTGCATCCTTCCCAGCTGCCAGCAGAGTCACCCAATGCGCCGTGAAACTTAAGTAACGTCCCTGTCCATGCCTGCTGGACCATGAGTCAGCGGTAATATGCACCTTACCGCTGACCGCCCTGTCCAGCGAGGCATGGACATTGCCTTCCACATGCCGGTAGAGAGCTGGAATCGCCTTCCGTGAGAAAAAGTGGCGTTTGGGTACCTGCCACTGAGGAACCGCACATTCCACAAACTCACGGAAGGGGGCAGAGTCTACCAACTGAAAAGGCAGCAGTTGAAGTGCTAGCAATTTTGCCAAGCTAGCATTCAACCGCTGGGCATGTGGATGGCTGGGAGCAAACTTCTTTCGGCGGTGCAGCAGCTGGGGCAGGGAAATTTGCCTGGTACAATCTGGCATCGGTGTACCAAAAGCAGATTGCCCACAAGTACTTGGCTGTGACACACCTAATTCTACACCTTCATTCCTCTCACTGCAGGTCTCAGAGAGGACTGAAGGTCTAGTGGGGTTGGAAATCTCAGCTGATGAGGAGCAAGGAGAGATCCTCTTTGTTCTTTGGTGTGGGTCTTTTAGATATGCTTGCCAACGAACTGCATGGCAGGTCAACATATGTCTGGTCAAGCATGTGGTACCCAAGCGGGAGATGTTTTGGCCACGCGAGATACGCTTGAGACATATGTTGCAAATAGCAGCGGTGCGATCTGATGCACTCGTCTCAAAAAAGGCCCACACCAAAGAACTTTTTGAATAACGCGCAGAGACTGCAGCGCCCTGCAGCGCCCTGCACATGTGGAGCTTTGGGGTGTGATGCAGTCAATGTGCTGCCCTTAGGCTGGCCCCTGGAGGGCATCCTGCCTCGTTGGTGATGTGCCGCCTCCTCCTCCTCCTCCTCTCTCCTATCAGGCACCCACGTTGAGTCAGTGACCTCATCATCCCCTCCCTCCTCATCACTGGAGCAAACCTGGCAGTATGCTGCAGCAGGGGGAGCATGACTGCCAGATTGCTGTCCTTCTTGGGCACCCCCTCTGTCCGTGCTCATGTTACTGCCTTCATCGAGCTCAGTATCATCATCAGAGCCTTCCAAACGCTGGGCATCCTCCTGGAGCATGTACCCAACACTGTGGTCAAACAGTTCGAGGGAATCCTCATGAGGACATGGTGGAGCTAGGGAAGGAGTCACTGATGACATTGAGCTGAGGGAAGAGGCCGCTGCTTTGCCAGACAAAGGACCCTGGGCATGGGTGAGAGAGGATGAGGAGGATGAGGACGGCTTGGTCATCCACTCGACCAAGTTTTCCGCATGTTGCGGCTCAACACGGCCAGCTGCCGAAAAAAAGGCCAAGCGTGTCCCATGGCCACGTGCTGATGAGGATGCACCGTCTCCACGACCAGCACTAGACACAGAGCCTGCTTGCCCTCTCTTATTGGCTTGTGACTGTCTGCCTCTCCTTCTTGGCCTTCCAGACATACTAATGGCCTGTAGCTGCACTAAGCTGGGATAGAACACCTGTAATTTTCTTCAGGTAGCTTTATATACTGTAACCAGACAAGCCTGCCTGTCAGTAGGAAGATAACAGGAACGGATCTAGCTGAACACTGTGAGCAGGACGCACTGCACTAAATGTAAATAGCAGGAACGGATCTAGCTGAACACTGTGAGCAGGACGCACTGACTGCACTAAATGTAAAGAGCAGGAACGGATCTAGCTGAACACTGTGAGCAGGACGCACTGACTGCACTAAATGTAAATAGCAGGAACAGATCTAGCTGAACACTGTGAGCAGGACGCACTGCACTAAATGTAAATAGCAGGAACGGATCTAGCTGAACACTGTGAGCAGGACGCACTGACTGCACTAAATGTAAATAGCAGGAACGGATCTAGCTGAACACTGTGAGCAGGACGCACTGACTGCACTAAATGTAAATAGCAGGAACAGATCTAGCTGAACACTGTGAGCAGGACGCACTGCACTAAATGTAAATAGCAGGAACGGATCTAGCTGAACACTGTGAGCAGGACGCACTGACTGCACTAAATGTAAATAGCAGGAACGGATCTAGCTGAACACTGTGAGCAGGACGCACTGCACTAAATGTAAATAGCAGGAACGGATCTAGCTGAACACTGTGAGCAGGACGCACTGCACTAAATGTAAATAGCAGGAACGAATCTAGCTGAACACTGTGAGCAGGACGCACTGCACTAAATGTAAATAGCAGGAACGGATCTAGCTGAACACTGTGAGCAGGACGCACTGCACTAAATGTAAATAGCAGGAACGGATCTAGCTGAACACTGTGAGCAGGACGCACTGACTGCACTAAATGTAAATAGCAGGAACGGATCTAGCTGAACACTGTGAGCAGGACGCACTGCACTAAATGTAAATAGCAGGAACGGATCTAGCTGAACACTGTGAGCAGGACGCACTGCACTAAATGTAAATAGCAGGAACGGATCTAGCTGAACACTGTGAGCAGGACGCACTGCACTAAATGTAAATAGCAGGAATGGATCTAGCTGAACACTGTGAGCAGGACGCACTGACTGCACTAAATGTAAATAGCAGGAACGGATCTAGCTGAACACTGTGAGCAGGACGCACTGCACTAAATGTAAATAGCAGGAACGGATCTAGCTGAACACTGTGAGCAGGACGCACTGCACTAAATGTAAATAGCAGGAACGGATCTAGCTGAACACTGTGAGCAGGACGCACTGCACTAAATGTAAATAGCAGGAACGGATCTAGCTGAACACTGTGAGCAGGACGCACTGCACTAAATGTAAATAGCAGGAACGGATCTAGCTGAACACTGTGAGCAGGACGCACTGCACTAAATGTAAATAGCAGGAACGGATCTAGCTGAACACTGTGAGCAGGACGCACTGCACTAAATGTAAATAGCAGGAACAGATCTAGCTGAACACTGTGAGCAGGACGCACTGCACTAAATGTAAATAGCAGGAACGGATCTAGCTGAACACTGTGAGCAGGACGCACTCCACTAAATGTAAATAGCAGGAACGGATCTAGCTGAACACTGTGAGCAGGACGCACTGCACTAAATGTAAATAGCAGGAACGGATCTAGCTGAACACTGTGAGCAGGACGCACTGCACTAAATGTAAATAGCAGGAACGGATCTAGCTGAACACTGTGAGCAGGACGCACTGACTGCACTAAATGTAAATAGCAGGAACGGATCTAGCTGAACACTGTGAGCAGGACGCACTGCACTAAATGTAAATAGCAGGAACGGATCTAGCTGAACACTGTGAGCAGGACGCACTGCACTAAATGTAAATAGCAGGAACGGATCTAGCTGAACACTGTGAGCAGGACGCACTGACTGCACTAAATGTAAATAGCAGGAACGGATCTAGCTGAACACTGAGCAGGACGCACTGACTGCACTAAATGTAAATAGCAGGAACAGATCTAGCTGAACACTGTGAGCAGGACGCACTGCACTAAATGTAAAGAGCAGGAACGGATCTAGCTGAACACTGTGAGCAGGACGCACTGCACTAAATGTAAAGAGCAGGAACAGATCTAGCTGAACACTGTGAGCAGGACGCACTGCACTAAATGTAAAGAGCAGGAACAGATCTAGCCTAATCTAGCTCTCAAATCAAATGACACTGTCTGTCTCTCTCTCTATCAGCACACCGGAACACACTACACAGGGCCGCCGTGCAGGCGGCCTTATATAGTGTGGGGCGTGTACTAAATCCCCTGAGCCATAATTGGCCAAAGCCACCCTGGCTTTGGCCAATTACAGCTCTCTCTACTGACGCGCTGTGATTGGCCAAGCATGCGGGTCATAGTGCATGCTTGGCCAATCATCAGCCAGCAATGCACTGCGATGCCGCAGTGAATTATGGGCCGTGACGCGCCACACGAATTTGGCGCGAACGGCCCATAACGTTCGCAATTCGACGGACGGTCGAACAGCCGATGTTCGAGTCGAACATGGGTTCGACTCGAACACGAAGCTCATCCCTACTGGTGATGCTCTGCCAGGCCCCTACTGCAACTGTCTTCAGTTCCTGCTTGTTCTTGGGGCATTTTCCCTTCAGTTTTGTCTTCAGCAAGTGAAATGCATGCTCAATCGGATTCAGGTCAGGTGATTGACTTGGCCATTGCATAACATTCCACTTCTTTCCCTTAAAAAAAACTTTTTGGTTGCTTTAGCAGTATGCTTCGGGTCATTGTCCATTTGCACTGTGAAGAGCCGTCCAATGAGTTCTGAAGCATTTTGCTGAATATGAGCAGATGATATTGCCCGAAACACTTCAGAATTTATCCTGCTGCTTTTGTCAGCAGTCACATCATCAATAAATACAAGGGAACCAGTTCCATTGGCAGCCATACATGCCCACGCCATGACACTACCACCACCATGCTTCACTGATGAGGTGGTAGGCTTTGGATAATGAGCAGTTCCTTTCCTTCTCCACACTCTTCTCTTCCCATCACTCTGGTATAAGTTGATCTTGGTCTCATCTGTCCATAGGAGGTTGTTCCAGAACTGTGAAGGCTTTTTTAGATGTTGTTTGGCAAACTCTAATCTGGCCTTCCTGTTTTTGAGGCTCGCCAATGGTTTACATCTTGTGGTGAACCCTCTGTATTCACTCTGGTGAAGTCTTCTCTTGATTGTTGATTTTGACACACATACACCTACCTCCTGGAGAGTGTTCTTGATCTGGCCAACTGTTGTGAAGGGTGTTTTCTTCACCAGGGAAAGAATTCTCGGGTCATCCACCACAGTTGTTTCTGTGGTCTTCCTGGTCTTTTGGTGTTGCTGAGCTCACCGGTGCGTTCTTTCTTTTTAAGGATGTTCCAAACAGTGGATTAGGCCACACCTAATGTTTTTGCTATCTCTGATGGGTTTGTTTTGTTTTTTCAGCCTAATGATGGCTTGCTTCACTGATAGTGACAGCTCTTTGGATCTCATATAAAGAGTTGACAGCAACAGATTCCAAATGCAAATAGCACACTTGAAATTAACTCTGGACCTTTTATCTGTTCCTTGTAAATGGGATAGTGAAGGAATAACACACACCTGGCCATGGAACAGCTGAGCAGCCAATTGTCCCATTACTTTTGGTCCCTTAAAAAGCGGGAGGCACATATACAAACTGTTGTAATTCCTACACCGTTCACCTGATTTGGATGTAATTACCCTCAAATTAAAGCTGAAAGTCTGCCGTTAAAGCGCTGCTTTACCGTCGTTTTTGCGGCGGTATTCGGCCGCTACCGGTCTGGTTTTAACCCCCGCTGGCGGCCGAAAAAGGGTTAAAACCGCTCGCATAGCACGGCTATAGCCGCGGTATTGCCGCGGTATAGCCGCGCTGCCCCATTGATTTCAATGGGCAGGAGCGGTGAAGGAGCGGTGAATACACCGCTCCTTCACCGCTCCAAAGATGCGGCTTGCAGGAGTTTTTTCGTCTCCTGCCAGCGCACCGCTTCAGTGTGAAAGCCCTCGGGCTTTCACACTGAACAAACAGTAGCGGCTGTTTTGGGTCGGTTTGCAGGCGGTATTTTTAGCGCAATAACGCCTGCAAACCAGATAAATAATAAGGTGATTTTACGCAAATATAAAAATAGTGTCCAATTAATAAATAAAATATTTCAGGAGAGCTTCTAAATTATTTCCATAATAAATAAACCACGTGGTATATATAAAAATCTAAAAAATGTATATATATATAAGAATATTGGAAGAGAAATTGAGGGAAACCATGCTAATGTGCGATAGATACTGCCATCATCCTGGGTAATAATTAGAGGAATTGGTATGCAACGAAGTGCATGTGGGGGACGCCCCTTAGGATTTTTTAGGCAGAAAAAGGAGTAGGGAAAGTATTATCCGTAAAAGGCACCAGCAGTGCCAACTTTATTAGTGTACAAAAATAAATTAAAATGTCCAAAGGGACAAGACAAGCATATACAATCAATAATTGGTATCTGTATAAATGACTAAGACAAGTAGAGCATAAAAAAATGATATCACCCAATGCCAGCAACCCCAAACCATCCACCGAAGTACGGTAGGTCTGGTGGGGGGTAAGCGGCTAATGCATATTTCCCAACATGTTTCGGAGAGGACCGTAGTCACACTGGTATGTTCCTTCTTCAGGGGAATTGTTTAACATACAGATGGGTGGATGAAAAATGTTGCTTGTCTCTAGAACATAGACATAAACATCAATGAGTAACATAGCAAGAAACAGAACCATACACATGGTTTATGTTATAGCCATTTGTATATCACAAGAGTCATCAAAAAATATAACATGTTACTTACAGCATAAAACTCATGTCATGAGAAAAAGGAGAAGCAAAAGAAAGTGTCAACGTGCTGTTTGTAGGGGTCCACAGGTGACAGAGGGGGCCAGTGACGAGCCGCAGAGCCGCAGGGGCACCTTCACAAGATACGCCTAATCCACCCTGTAGCGAACAATGTCAGCGTTAGGGGGAAAAAAGATTGCACACAGAAGAGAGGCCAGGGGAAGTAGTGATAATGAAAAACTTCCATATGTATATAGAAGCCAACCCTTTAAGACTTCAGTGTCAAGGGAGGCAAATACTACATACCTGAATTGAGGGGTAGATCAGGAACATTGGCTGCTGATGGTTTGGAATCTATCAGGGGAGGAAGTTGGAACACAAATGTCTGCTGCTGACAAGCCTGTGTCTGCCACTGTGTTGGCACCTGACATCAGGATGTGAGCCAGAGCAGTGTAATATATATAGGGGGGTGTGGAGCAGTCTAGAGAGAGTCCAACAAATATCATAGTAGGTAGAGGATGATAAAGTTTTATAAATATGAAATCAGGTGAGGATGATCGTTCCAAATATTTCTGCCGTAGCTCCTTTGTGTATCTGGTCTCCCAGAACTCTTACCTTGAGATTAGTAATAACATGCAATTGCCACAGTCACCACTGGGGGGATCCCTCGCTCTTCCTAGATAGTAATCGTCACTTCTCTGGAAGGCATATCGTGATGCTATTTCCTCTCCCAGCTTCGTTCAGTCACTTTCTCCTGTTGAATGGGACGGTACCTCCATGGAGGGGGGACAGGGAGAGAGAAAGGGAAGGGGGGAGAGCCTCCAATAGTGCAGTATATCAGGTTTTTCTTGAAAAACGTATTTATTAAAAGGCTTATACTCTTACACAAAACAAAGTTAAAAAGCACAGGGAACAAATTAGGCGTTGTTCCTCGCCTTCTCACGTCACTTCCGGTCGCGGCTCTATCCGGCCAATCCCTACGCGTTACGTTGTCTCACACAACTTCATCTGGGGAGTGTTTTTTAACTTTGTTTTGTGTAAGAGTATAAGCCTTTTAATAAATACGTTTTTCAAGAAAAGCCTGATATACTGCACTATTGGAGGCTCTCCCCCCTTCCCTTTCTCTCTCTCCCTGTCCCCCCTCCATGGAGGTACCGCCCCATTCAACAGGAGAAAGTGACTGAACGAAGCTGGGAGAGGAAATAGCATCACGGTATGCCGTCCAGAGAAGTGACGATTACTATCTAGGAAGAGCGAGGGATCCCCCCAGTGGTTACTGTGGCAATTGCATGTTATTACTAATCTCAAGGTAAGAGTTCTGGGAGACCAGACACACAAAGGAGCTACGGCAGAAATATTTGAAACGATCATCCTCACCTGATTTCATATTTATAAAACTTCATCATCCTCTACCTACTATGATATTTGTTGGAATCTCTCTAGACTGCTCCACACCATTGCTATAGAGACATTCTAAGTGCAATTCATCAAGTCCAGATTTAATGTAATTCATCTATATACATTTTATTGATTGGGATTTATTTTTTATCTGTTTAATATTGGCACTAATGTACGTCTAGCACTGAGAATTCACATACGGATATTATCATTGCTATTTAGATTAGTTATTGAATATTTCCTATCAGAGATTTAATATTCTTATATATATACATTTTTTAGATTTTTATATATACCACGTGGTTTATTTATTATGGAAATAATTTAGAAGCTCTCCTGAAATATTTTATTTATTAATTGGACACTATTTTTATATTTGCGCAAAATCACCTTATTATTTATCTTATTTGATCAGTGGTTCATGTCACACTAATAGATTTTGCTGCATCTATACACTTTCACCTCAAATCATTCATAAATATTTTTTGCACTCATCCATAGTAGCGCGAAGGCACTTTTTGCACTTAACGCCTGCAAACCGCCCCAGTGTGAAAGGGCTCTTAGGTCCCATGGTAAAGATTTGGAAATTGAAACAGGTGATTTTTCCCAAAGATGATGATGTGAATACAATATCTTTGGATATAGCAACATTGAGGATTGTCTATGGTTAGATACCGATAAATGGATGATTTGCAGAGAGAGGAGTGAGACGGCTTGATTAAATTCAGGCTTTCCTCTATACTTTTGTCATCTTCAATTTTCTAATGTAGATATATGTATATATTGTATTTTGTTATATCCAACTATTAACATTTAGTGTGGATTTAATTATGCTTATGTGTGGGATTGTAGGGTTAATGTGAATGTTGGATTCTGGTTGATTGGATAATTGGGCTATACCTGTGAGGCACACCCTTGACTTTGTATATAGACATGATGTTTGTAAGGATACATCACACACAGCCTGATGAAGAGCAGTATTGCTCGCAACTGTACGGTAGCTTGCATATTTTGTACACAATTTTGGAATACAAGATAAAAGAATTGCATCGGAGTTCGTGTCCCGTATTTTTTCTTATGTATACATATATACATGTCTTTTTTAATATTTGCACGAAACGCATCTACCTCTTTGTCCCCTGCTCCATCTGTCAACCACTTGTCATATGAAGCTTCAATAAAAAGGATTAAGTGCAGCCATCCAGAAACGTTTCCTTATGTCACACAACATGCAAGGTGGGGCTAACACCTGACTAGTATGTGTGGGGATTAACCAGAGTCTCACTTACCTGTAGCTGCTTTTTTGTTTTATTAGGTTTTGGGCATCACGATTTACAATGGATTAACAATGAGGGACTTTTTTGGGGGGGGGGTTATTTTTATTAATAAAGAAATATATGTCAAAACATTTTAAGTCTTCTTCTAGGTTACATTTTTTTGTAAATGAGGAGGTGTACTATGTTGCAGTCATGGGTTTCTCCCCCACAACCCTCCTAAGGTAGGGGTTTTACACAAAAGAAAAGTGCCACAATGTAAATCCAGAGTCAATCACATCATCCAGAGATGTAGATCCATGTCAACCACAATACCCACTGTCCTGCCGAAAGAAAAAGACCTGCTGACAGTAGACAAGCTTCTGTTCTCACTGCTTTGCTCCCCCCGAATAACAAAGCAAGTGGATGCTAACTGTTATAAACAAAGAGGCATGGCCTCGCAGCTGGCATTATTGACCATGCAGGGCAAAAAACTGAGTTTCATGGATAGTCAATGCAGAGATAAATACACATAATGTAAGTAGATTATGTCCAATTTTATGGACATAATTAACATTTTTTTTATTTCTATTTTTAATGGGATAGAAGGCAGCAGATATTTTTTAAGTTTATATATAATAAATTCAGTCCAGACAAGCAATTTTAATTTTGAAACTATATTTTATTGGATAAAATATTTCGGCCGTGGCTGTTTTTATTGGTTTAATAAATTTCTAAAATATTTATAAATAACTTTATTATAATAATAACTTAAAATATAAATAAATAAATACATAAAATCAACCTAGCCACTATGGCTCAGGCTGAATAAATTCTCACTTCTGAGTAAACAAAAACAATTTACCCCAAGGAAAGGATTGTACACCACATAAAAAAGCCACGACAAGGGAGAGGGGGGTGGGGAGCTGTCCTCTTCAGTTTCTTCTGGCAACTGCCAACTATCATAAATAATAGCCCCTATTTATAGGGGGACCTTTGCTGTATTTAAACATTCATTGGTGGGTTAAACTGACCTATCTTTAGTTAAATTTGAAATTGTATAAGATGTTATTGGATAATTCATGCTATCCTATGACATTGTCTTAATTTCAAAACTATTTAAATAACATGTTGCTGCCTCAGATCCCATGAGGAAAGGGGGGGCCTATAAAATAGGCATATTTCCCCTTTTTTCCTTTAGATGGGATAGAAGGCAGCAAACATTTTTTAAGTTTATATATAATAAATTCAGTCCAGACAAGCAGTTTTAATTTTGAAATAAATATATTTTATTGGATAATATATTTCGGCCGCGGCTGTTTTTATTGGTTTATTAAATTTCTAAATTATTCATAAATAACTTTATTTTAACATTAAATTAAAATACAAATAAATAAAATCAACCTAGCCACTACGGCTCAGGCTGAATAAATTCTTACTTCTGAGTAAACAAAAACAATTTATCCCAACCGACAGGAAGTATGATAAACATACTGACTGTCACCTAACCCCAGCCCGCAGCTTTTTCTATGCATGTCTGGAAATAATAGTTTAAGTCCAATATCGGATGAATGGACACTGTTTCCACGGTATAAACCACAAATACCACCCTCCAATTCTAATGCTCCATACACACAATCAGAAATTCCGCCAGCAAAAGTCCAATGTGAGCTTTTGGTCGGAAATTCCGACCATGTGTATGCTCCAACGGTATCCATCCAAGGTTTTTCTGACGGAAATTCCGATCGTGTGTACAGGGCATAAGTGCCTAAATCTAAACCCCAAAAGATGCAATAGAAACTTATTAAGAGATCTCGAAAGGACGTAAATAGAAAGAATCAAGTCATCGAAGACGTGGTATAATTTCTGAAAATACAACTTTTAAATCAGGAACAAACCAAATTAATGAGATTAATAGTCTGTTGAATATCAAAAAATAAATATAAAGTCTTCATCTGACCTACGTCATTACCTCCTAAATGAATAAGTAAAATATCAGGCTTAGGCCAACAATCGAACAATCTATAAAACTCAGATTGCAAGTCATTCCATCGCATACCTTTCCAGCCACTCCAGTATACTTTAAAAGAAGAATAAAGACCCAAATTAGCAGAATAAGATCTTGCTAACGCTCTCTTCTGAGCCCAATAAATAAAGGAGTGGCCGAGAATACAAACCGTATTTTGACCTTTTGACGTACTTGACCTGTAATAAATTAAACCAAAGAATCAGTATGTATATATAACTGGTAAGAATCAAATCTCCACCTACCCAATTTTTTAATAAAATTCTCTTGTAAACCATTTTTTTAATCTATTTAATGGAGAAATAGCAACAGGGACAAACAAGTTAATTATTAAAAACCGGACGTACCAGAAAATATTGTCTCAAAAGTCCAATAGGACAAATGTCATGCAAAGGACACTGATTCAAATAAATCCAATGCCCTGTTCCATAACCATCCCTCCTACCATAAGGAAGAAAAATCCTTATTTGGTTTTATAAAATAAACACATTTTCAGTAGAGAGAGCTTATTTTTTGCAGCAAAGACAACCTCTGATATTTGAAAAGCTCCAAAGAAAAGCAAGGAAAAACAGATTTAAAAAGAAGATTTTCATAAACAGAAAAACATACTTTTTCAGAAACAGAACACAAACTGCACAGTATCTTAATATTAACAGGAGAGCGTTTGTCTCTGTGAAGCATAGATTTTCTATATCCTTTTAATGCCTGCTTGACAGAAAAGAAGCGAAGGCAATGCGGCAAAAAATTAGCTTCAGATTTTTTTTAAATTGATACACCAGCCAATGTTTTGTTGATATGAGACCAAGAATATTTTCGATTCATCAGATAACTAAGAAAGAAGAAAAAAAAATAACTTCTCCAAAAGAAAATTGTACAAAAGTATCAGTTTGCAAAAAAGACATCCACATCTTCCATGAAGAAATATAACTTAACCAGGTAGACTTAGCTAATTAATGTTTAACATGTTCGAAAACTATATTAGATCCCATAAATGACAGGGGCATGTAACACCTTGCAGATCCACTTCCGGCATCAGATGATAAAAACGCTCCATCTGGAATCGAGAAAGCAAGTCCGCCAAACTATTTTCTTTACCAGAAATACATTTTGCTGTAATCCATACATTCAAAGATAGACATTTAAAAACTAAATGTCGTAACAATTTGTTTACCTGTGGCAATTTGGAAGACAGGCAGTTGATAGCATAAAAAACCCCTTTATTATCAGTATTCGCAAGCAACCTTCTGTTCTGAAAAGCATGACCCCATAATTCTAAGGCAACAACAATTGGAAATAATTCCAACAAAACAACATTCATGAAAAAACCTTGCACAATCTGTTTTTAGGCCAAGGAGAAGCACACCAGTGCATCTGCCAAATAGCCGAAAAAAACGGCAGATGCAGCAGCATCAGTGAAAAGACAAAATGCTTCACTTGAAATAAAATCAAATTGACAAATGGATTTACCATTAAAATGACGCAAAAATTGTATCCAGATCAACATATCCTCTTTAAAGTCTCCCAACAATTGCACATGAGATGAATGATTCTTCAACCCAGAAATAACAGAATAAAAGCATCTAGAAAAAAATTCT